>JAIUND010000174.1:0-102743 GCA_034699125.1 Gisinianus flammeolus | reverse complement strand
CTCTTTGTTTTGCTTCGCTAATTAATTAATTAATTATATTGTCCATATTGCAATTCAGAAGTCAAACAACTTAAATACATACCGGCGATTGATCTATATCTGTATTTTATGAAGGATTTGTCAAATAAAAATGACAAGTGCATTTCAATCCACTGAATTTGTTTGTATATATCCTGAAAATTATTTTCTCTTTTGTGTGGACTGGAATTTGTTTGAGTTTGTGAAAGTCAAAAGCGAATGTGGAAGAAAAGGGATAAGAATTCGAGTGTTTTTTGTGTTTACACAACATCAGCACAATTGAACACGGAAAGATGCGATCGATATTCCATATAAAATGAAATAAAATGTTGAAGAGAAAAGAATCGAGTCGCAATTGGACACATCATATTTTTTATTGTCAAGTGTCATTGGGAAATATATACATTTTTTTATTTCATTTTATTGAATGTCGATCGCATCTTTCATTGTCAAGTGTCATTGGGAAACATACACTGGAATTTCACTCGACAAAATGCAAAAGATGTATCGAGAAAACAAACTCTGAAGAAATCGAGATGAATAAACAAATTTCAGAGTTTTTTATTTGTTTTTTGGGGGGGAAAGTTGAGGATGTGGTATGGAATTTATTGGGAATATCTTAAAAAACGACGCTACGATTTCAATCCACCAAATAAAATGAACTCGATTTCACAACTACAGGAAGATGGAAACTCATCCAGAGATCCACACTCAAAATCCAACTTGACAATCCTTCATCAAATGTACTTTACATTTGGGAATTATTTATTATTTTTCCCTCACAAAGTGATTGTTCGTCAGAGTTGTCCTTCGTCCGCCTCTGAAAGTGAGAAAAGCGACGAGAGGAGAGATGAAAATTCGGGTCCGAGTGATTTTGTGTGGTTGAGGAAACGCGGTGGACTTTTCTTAAAGGTATACGAAATAAAGCAAACCAAAATCATGTAAGTACATAGTTTTGAATCTCAAGTCAGATTGTCCGATGGAATGGTAGAAAATGAATCATTAATGTGGGGATTCATTAATTGTGTCAAAATGTTTGGATATTTTTTGTAGGCCCTCACGTTGGCCATGAATCTGGGGAGTCTCTGCATGATGATTTATTACACGATCTACTTGCAAAACATCCTCACTCCCAAAAGTGAACTCAATTCCTGGAAATTGATCAACGCTTTGAATGTCCTTTGGCTTGTCTATAATTCCGTGTACATGTAGACACTCTGGATGAAGCGAGATGGATTTGAAGCCATTTTCCAGCAAACGGAAATTGTGACAACGTCCATTCGCAATCTCAATCTCACCAATTCCGATTCCGAGTCCGATTCCAAGCTCTACAAGCCGCTGATTCCCAAATGGAAGGTTTTCTCACCGTCTATACAGATATTTTACAGTCTAGTTTCAAGAGATTCGGCCACATATTCTTAAAAAAAAAGAATTCTATCGTATATAGAGACATCGTCGTATTTTTGTTGGCATTTGTGTTTCAGATGTATTTGGCAACGGGGATTTTAATTGGACTCCCGCTCCTTTCCGGATTGACAGACATATTGTTCTTGGACTACGCGATGGACACGGCTGGGGATTTGGGGGATGTGTATAAACTGTACATTGACCGGGGTAATTCATTCTTTATGTGGAGCAGCTCCAAAAATCATTCAATTTCTTCTTTTCCTGACGATCCGCTCGCCGAAATTTCCTGGACTCAACATTTCTCAGCTTTCTTCCGGCTTCTTTTGACTGGACATGGAACTTTGCACTTGTATTTCGTGGACAAACTCTGCATTTCCTATGCCGCCTTGCTATATTTTGTCACGACGGTTTTTATGGAGCAACTCGAACGTGTCCACTGTCAATTGAATCCCAATCAACTTCAAAAGGTAAGCCAAACCATACACACCAAATTAATAAGGAAATCACATGTAAATAGTAAATATATATCTGCAGGTGCTGAAGACGGTGAGCGAGTGTTTTAATCTGGCCGAATCCATCGAGGATGCGATGGGTCCTCTCATTTTTTGTCATTGTTTCCTTCTGCTGCCGTATCACTCGTTCAAATGGAAACAAGTTCTCAACGGCTCTCCAATGACACTGATTCAATTCGCAGTCTATTTCCTCGCAATGGGCTCGTATTTGATCCTCTCCGCACAAGTCAACTCCAAGGTAGTATTAATTAGACTTTTTAACTATATATCTTAGCTTTCAATTCCAATTTTGAATTTCCATTCGTTCTCGTCATGCAGTGCTCACATTATTTTCTGTTTGATTTATCCAAATTCCCACAAATGTACACATGCAAAAGATGAAGAAAATCGTGACGATTCTACGGAAATCCCAAGAGGAAAATCCTAATGTGATCGTTGGTGGGAGGAAACGGACGACTTTGAGTCTGCAGATGATGATGATGAGCGCTGGAGGAAACGGGAATGAGGATATTCTGAAGAAATTGGAATTGAATGGACGGATTGTGATTCTGTTGGTGGAAGTGGAGGATTTTGGAATTCGGGGCATTGGATTCACAATCAATTGGGGTTTTATCGGGAATATCACGGCATTCGTCCTCACGTACAGCATCATCCTCGTCCAGTTCAAAGACTCTTTCGCATAATCCCCCAATTCATCAGTCATCTCTTCAATTCCTTCAAATGGTTTAGTTTCCATCAAAACAACTTGACCTCTCCTTTTAGCACTGTCATTAGTTGTATATTCGTGTAAGATTGGAAATTTCGTGGATTGATGATTTGATTTGCAATTCCAAAATGGATTTGAAGCAATGAATTTCTATACATTTCACAAAATAAATCTAAATCAATCAACCTGAAAACGATGGAAATACATCATTAAAAAAACTTATCATGAAAAATCATTTTTGGTTTTCGCGCATTATTTTCACTTTAAATTTAAGGAATTGGATTCGGATTCGGAAGAGTTGAAAAATCCTTTGGAAGTCCAATTGGTGACGATTCATTGTACGATACGAACTCCACACAAAGAATGATTGAACATATCCTCACTCATTTTATTCTCATGCTCCACAAAATCAATATTAAAATCAGTGATTAATTTTGAGTTCCTCAGTCGACTCGTCCCGTTTTGATCCCAGACGGAGGAGGAGTCCAGACGGACCGGAAGCCAATTGAGCTGAGATGCCCAGGACAAAATCCGGTAGTTCCGTTTGAAATTTGAATAAATACGGACATTTAAAAACAAAATGACCCGAATATCCCTGTCCACACAGACAGAACCAACAAAACAAGAAGAGTTTAAACTTTAAACAACAGCCACAATTTCGTTTTATTTAGACTGGGAATCAAATTACAGTCATTGACATGATTCCACAAACACAAACAGACCACTCGTCCATTGTAAGTTCAAATCGGGAAATGGGAAATGAAAATGACACTAAAATTTGAAATTTGTCATAGTTGGACGCCGTTTGAAAGTATTCTTCGGGTTAGTTCTACCACGTAGGTGTAGGTTGAAGATGGTGATGTCATATTGGCTGTATAACAATAAAGATTTAAAAGACTTGTATGTATATGGGGAACGTTTTGTTGTATTTTGCGTGTATTATTATTATTATTATTATGATTTCAGAGATGCCCAACTCGCTCAGTTTCAGTCATGGCGGGGATAATTCGGGGTGGGCAACGTATGGTGCGGGCACTGGCGGATTCCCCACATTTTCTCAATCCTATGCGGATATTAATTCCACGTCCGATGCCGGATTCTCATCAGGTACGATCCACAATAAATCACCTCATTCATTTTGGTCATTTGTCACTCAATTCATTCATTTCATAGACAACGCACTACGACGACAACGATCCCATCTGGCCGTTTAAAAAGGATCTGCAAGGGACTCGGCTTGGACTGCTAAAGGTCAACGTCATATAACGAAGAAATTATCGGCAAGCGCAAAATGATTAGAATATTCTTTTTAAAAATAAAATATTTTTCTTATTTGAAAAACAAATATTGTATTTATTGTTTTTATTACTCCGGGCTCAAACCACAGAAATTATATTATGTTTGTGTATTGTAATCATATAATCATTTTGAAAATTTCAGTTTTAAAAACAGCTTTTAAAACCCCATAGATATATATAGATAAAATGTTTAGGCACCGCCTCTAAAGGCTCCTAATAAAGGGACAGATTTTAAATGCAAAAGGGGTCCATGATGATCAGTAGGCAATCAGAGTGTGGAACTTGGTGATGGAGTGGTTGCTTCAATTGCAGGCTCACAAGTTCGGTACTTTTTTGCCGCTGTTTTGATGCACTGAAGACCGGTGCCGTCGCAAGAGTTTCGCTTGCTTTCACAGGGATCACCCTACAAACATACATAAAATAAATATGAGACTGTGAATAACAAAATATGTGTAGATATAATATATTAGTATACTATACAACACGTTTCAAAACACACTTGAACCGCTGTCCGGCATTTAGGAAAGTTGTCCACAGATAAACGACGGCAAACAAGTCCTGGACCGCAACGGGGTGAACCGGGGTTGACAGAAATTAAACAGAGTGTACCCTGCACATTTAAAAATTTTCAAGCGTAATAAAGGCAAATCATTATCATATGGACGTTTTGGCCCTAGCTATATATAATATATATTGGCGTATTTTATAATTTATATTGGTATTTCTCCTGCATGGTACATATATCTCTTCTCCATATGTTTGACAAATGCTGACTTTGCTCCTTAACGCAACGCATTGAGTCCCGCGAGCGCATTGTTGATTGTTTTGAAAATTGGCGGTGGTGTTGCAGGGTCGGCCCTAAAGACAAACACAGTAAAGTCAGTTCCCCCAGCATGCATATTTAGTATTTAGTATTTACTTAACAAAAACAGGCCACATAAAAAAATCGCCTCCTTGCCACTCCGGTGTCTCACTTACAGCAGCTAGGGTCTATGAGATAGTACACAAAAAACATGAAATGGGTTGTTAGGTCAACAAAAGCCATTAAGATATAAAATAGGGGCTCTTTATGAAATTCGTGGCCCTCGCGCCATCTCCAAACTCAGCGTTTAAACCATGGCGGATAGGAATTTTAATGATTTTAAGAACAATCTTGTTCTTGGTATCAAAAAAACAAAGGAAGAAATTAACTCCAAGATTACATTTTGAATATATAATTTGGGTTTTCAAAAATGAAGTGGAATAGTAACTGCAATTTTATACAACCACCCAAAAAAAATATTGAAAATTTAATCTTGGTGTTCATTTCTTCCACATTTCCTCGTTTTTTTGATACCAAGAACGAGATGTTACGTCAAGTTTTGAAATTAGAGAACCATTTTGACAATAATTATAATAAAGCATTAAAATTCCTATCCCGCCATGGTTAAAACGCTGAGTTGGCGCAAGGTGCCACAAATTTCATAAATTAAATAGCCCCTACATCCTTCCCGTCTTAAAGGGCATATAGAAAAGAGTAACTGCAGAGACGCACATTTACGCAGCGTTTTCCAAGTTCGCCATCGTTAGGCAGCAAGGGACAGTGTTGGCCGGTTGGGCAAGACACCCTATCGTTACAACTCTATATGTGTATTACAGTAGTGACAAAAAAACGATATAGAAATTTCTATAAGGAGATGTAAAACTAAAAATGCAAAATAAAAACGAGGAAAATAATATATATGTTGGTCCTCCATTCCTTTAGGGCCACGTCACGTACGTAAAACTATAAATTTAACAGTCGGATAAAAAAAACAGAAATTATGGGGATTAAAAGACTACACCAAATACCAAATACCAAAAGTGGCTCGTGAATGTTTTAGAAAAATAATATCTTGGTTCAAAAACGCACATCTTTGCAGAGGAGAACATCAGCTCCCGGGAATGCAGCTTCACAGTATTGCGTAGTCCTATTTGGACAGGGCAGGAAAAAGCAATGCTGCCAAAAAATTACAACAACCATACAATCTCAACAACTTTTTACAGGTATAAAGAATATGCCACGACGTGACTGATTGACATTAAAAAATAAAAATATGAGTTTACTTCGGAATAAAAAAATGGCAACATATATCGTACATATCTACACCTTTGCTGATAACATTTCAGATTACTAAATCCCTTGCCGTTTTTGCATGGATCATATGTGGTAATCCCACCAACAATGTCTGGATTTGGTGGCGGTAAACGACAGTCCTTTTACAAAAAAACGGAATGAAAAATAAATATTGTGAGCGTTATTTTTTCTTGTTGCAAACGACCAATAAAAAAATAACAAAACATTTATATATTTTATGTTTAGTACGCACATCGCCCTCGACGTATTTTCCGCCCACAAAATCTGTCACAGCTCCAACAACGACGAGGAATATTGCTAAACGATATCTATATATTGCAAAAACCAAATAAAAAACACAAAAATTTAATATTGGTTTCAATGTGTGATATTTTCAAGGTTTAAATGTATCTCTTATACGTATATTGCAGCACACAAAAAGGTATACCAGGACTCACTTCAAAGATGCTGCATCTTTTAAAACGTGTGGATATGACAGAGGTAAAGAACTTAAAATACTATATATTAGGTAAAAAAATCAAAAATGTGAAAAATTCTTTCAACGATTTAAAAAAATTGAAGAACAAATATTGGCAAAACAAACAGTTTTATGGACTGACAAAAAATGAGGCTTTGTCTTTATGAGCAGGTCCTTGGACAGGAGCGCTTTTATGCGAATTCACATGCGATTCAAGAGTATTTGTGACACCGCGAAGGAGGAAAAAAGCGGGATATTGTACGTCATCTGTGCGTCATTCGTCTCGCCAATAAATTGACATTTGACTGCGGCATTAAAATTGCAACTCGCATATCGTCTGAAAGAGGCGAGATCCGTGGTGAAATGTCACACGTAATTGCAAATGCAGACACTATATTTGGTATGTAATAACAAAGTCTCCCTTTTTTCAGAAATCCTGTCATTTCAGAGTTGTGGGAGAGCACAGAAAAACTCTGATGAATAAGAATAACTATTTGCTTCCGCGTCCGCAGCAATCTACAACACTTATCTTGATTTATTTATTACTGCAAGTTTGTAGTATTTTTACACATTTTTCCTTGTTTAGTGTTTACTTCCTCTAGACTGTGACTTTGGTCATTCAAACGCCGATTGATGTCTAAAACACAGATGAATGTGAGAACAAAGTAATAGAGGCGATTGGATATATGCAATCTTATATTGCTAACAACACCACGACTTTTGAAACTCAACTGCACACTGCGTCTCCGTCTGCAACATTTTGCACTGATATGGGTATAGGGTAAGGGAGGCCAAAAATCCCCCACTTCGTATTTTGTGCGTACAGGCAGAGAACAAAAGGTCGGACAGAGCTGTGTGGGTAGTGTAATTTGAAAGAGGACACGAGAGGCTAGATTTGGTCTATTTGGTTATCTCAACTTAGTCAACCCGTTGTCTCCGCTTGAAAAAACGGATAGGGCGACCAAAAATCCCCCATCCGCCTTAAAAATCGGAGAAGCAGTTGTGGAGCAAGCAAGCGGTTGCTGATTTTTTACAGCTTACTTTGGTCCACCAGCTTACGACTAAAAAAAATTTCATGGTCATCAGAAAGCTAGAACAGAAATTATGATGATTTCTTGGAGCGAGTGACCTTTCGCTTGGGTGAGCGGGGAAAAATATTTTGCAACTTTAAAGCCACTTTTTTTTCGAGCCGCTCTGACACGGCCAATTTGACCGACATCCCTATACTCCAACTTCAACCGGATGAAGAATTTGAATGGCCACAAAAAACATGTACACACCCTTAATTATTTTCCACACGCTTTATTGCAATTTAACTTTTTTCAAGTGGATGACTTTTGGCCTTCTTTACCCTAGTAGTTGTGTAGCAGTTTTAAGTACAAAAAAAACAAAGCAGAAGGAAGTAGGAAATAAATATATTCGCTCTCTCGGAGTGCATACTTAATATACAGGCAACCTTGTATTGCCCACAACACAGAGACTTGAAACTCAACGGCTAACTGCGTCTCTATCTGAAAACTTTGTGCACTGAAAAATCATTATATGGACGAATGGAAAACCATAGGATTTTCTTTAATTATTTATCATTCATTTATTCATTTATTCATATACAAAAAGAATTTTGGATACGTCTGGTTTTGGTTCTGGGTTCAGTCGATCGTCGAGACACGCAAACATTATCTCAATTAATATTCATATTATTATTATATTCAATGTGTGTGTGTAATTTAATATTTAAATGTAGCAGGAATACAGAGTCAAAAACAAGTAATATGGAGTTTGTATTGCAATATTGTAAATACAAATGCAAATGCAAACACACGATCAGGAATCAGGATTAAATGATTATATTACTGGGTGATTGCTAATTAATTATTTAATTAATGCTAGATGATTATTGTACAATGGAATTTACAACACGATACAAAATATTGTGTGCGTGATGAATATTAATAATATAGGTTAAAATATTTAAATCCCACACAGCACTTTCATTTTACGATTAGTGCATTTCCTTTTTGATTTCCTCTCATGTCGTCGTCTTGGTTTCTCCATTACTGGTTTTCTCCTCGTTTGGATTCACTTGTAAATTGAACTCACTGCGATGAAACGGGAGCGCAATTAAACATGACGTTGGCGAGGATGAGGATTTAGGACTCGGATTCGGATTCTGATGATTTCGGGGTAAAACTGGGATGGAAAGAGGAACGATGGCTTTACATTGATTCTCATTGTAATTAGAATTGTTATTGTTATTATTATTGTTGTGATTGGGAAGTATTTTGGCTTCCAAATGGTTGATGCAACGATTGACCAAGTTGATGGATTCCTTGCGGGCTTGTCGAACGTCTTCTCGTCCGTCCACTTGAATGTCATCCAATCGAATCAAATTCCGCGTGAGCATTTCATCCAAATACAAATATTCCTTCGTCTTGCTCACGCTTTCAAATCCCTCAACTTCCCGCTCCAAACTTTTCACATCCTCCAATATCAATTGCACTTTCTCCAGCGCCGTTTTCACTAGAGTCTGCTGCTCTGAATTCGTTGTTGTCACTGTTGATGATGACGTCATTGTTGGGGTTGTTGTTGTTGGTGATGGTGTTGAAGGGCTGGGAGTGGGGGCGGGTTTTTTAAATGGAGGTTGACTCATCGATTGGGATGATTCATCTGAAGGATTTTTATTCGCATTCCGTTCGCGGATTGGGGCTTTCAATTCTTCGGATGGGGATGAAGGAAGCGGAATTATTTTGGTGGGTGACGATGATTTATGGTGGTGGTCATCCGGGGTTTTCATCGGAATTGGAATCGCTTGTGGACGCTGAGCTGGAGTTGGAGTTGGAGCTGGAGGAGCAACAGTTCCAGCGGAATTAGAATTATTTGACCATTGTTGTTGTTGTTGTTGTTGTTTTTGTTGTGGAGGACTCTGTGGATTTTGTGGTGGATTTGATGATGATGATTTCCCTTCAAAGAAAATGGGGATGTGGCGAATCCCTTGGGAATTGTAACTTGGACTGTTTAACGGTGATGAATTTGGATGTTGTTGTTGCTGTTGTTGTTGTTGGTCCATGAAATTATTGTAGAGTGCTTGCGCTTGTGAACAATTCCCATTTCCATTGGAATTGCCGTGAATGTGAATGTCGATTGGAGGCGGCGAGTTCTGACGTGCATTTTGATTTTGATGGAGTTCTGACTGTTGTTGTTGTTTTTGTTGTTGCTGGAAACAAGTTGGGATTTCAATTTTATGGATTTGTTTGGGGAAATCCGGGAAGTCTGAATTCATCATGGCTGAATCCATGTCCATCGAAGAGCTATCCAAATTCGGATTGGGGAAATGCAAATGGGAATTTTTGTAATTTCGTGGATGTGAATTTGAATTTGAATGTGAATTTGGATGGGATTGTTCAATGACGTGAATGGGGATTAAATGTGCATCGGATGCACAATGATTATGATTATGATTATGATGATTGGATGAACCGCCGTCACCGAATGGATATTCGTCCCACGGATTACTCCGTTTCATACGATCCGCAAACATTTGGATTCCGGATTTGTGGATTTTGAAATACTCTCACAGTTTTTCCAATTGTCCGCAGCACAACTTCAATTTCAACTGGGAACAAATCTGAATCTGATGTAGATTTTTATAGTATTATTATTATTATTATAATTATGGTTGTTGTTGTTGTTGCGTGGTGTTTGTAAGTTGTGGAGTGTGGGTGTTGTTGGGTGTTGGACGATGATGATGATGACCAGATTAGGCACGTTCCGTCAACGTTTGACCTTTCAAGGTAAAGACAACTTTTTTTTTGTATATATCCAAAGAGCTCTCAGATTTTTGGTCTCGCTCTCTGCTCAATTCTGTGGTTGCGTTCGTTTTCTTCTACGATGTTCGATGCTCAATCGTAATCTTTTGTGCTTCTCTTTTCCCTCTGCAAATTCAAGAGAGAAGAAAAAAAAATCATTAAATTACATGGCGATCCATCACATCATGAAAAGTCTTTTTCTGTTTTTTATTCTACTTTTTGCCTTTGCACATTTTTGGGTGCTGTGCTTGTTTGTTCTTCTGTATACTTTTTTTTGCGACACGGACAACTATTTTTCTAGTGTGCTCTCTATTACGAAAACGAAATGACTTGCGACGGGGACTTGGACTTGGACTTGAACTAACGATATATAAATGGACTGATTCTCTGTGGGGGTTCTCACATTTAAATGCCTAATGAAATGGCCATAAAATGATGAGCGTGAAAATTGTAAATGGTGTTGACTCTTTGGTGTGTCCAGTCTCACTTTTTCCTCTTTTTTTTTGTGTACACAGCAGGGAAAAATATAATACATATAATATATAATTGCCAAACTTTTTTCGACACTACATTTTGCCTGGTCAAATCCAAAAATTCAAAACCAAACACAAACATAAATATAAATAAACTCAAATTAAAATCTCCTTTTCTGATATTCGGCGCATTTAAATTTTAAATGTTTATGACATGTCGTTTGAATTTTATAGCACATTTCCATGTTCATTCATCATTTCATTCCCGATACCAATTTTTATGATTGCCCTCATTTGGAATGATTATCACATTATTGAGGATTTTTTACGCACGAGTTTCTTCAATTCTGTGAGATGATGAAAAAAACAATCGAGTTATTTTTGAGCATTGCATTGGATTAATATTTTGATTTTGATTAAGATGAATGATTTTGCGACTGTGAGGGAGATTTTTCGGATGAATCCTAACTCAAATCCTTTCAGTTTTCAGTTCAGTTCAGTTGAAATCTGCGTGGGATATGTCATCTTTTTCTTGATTCTCTTGCCAGTTTTCCACTGCAGTTTTATAGTTTCAGTTTCAGTTTCCCTCATCATTCCATATAAATGAACGTGTGGATTTAAATTTAGATTTCAAACATCCTCCAAAAAATACGAGGAAATGAGAGAAAAATCTGTGTACTTTGAGGAGGAAAATGAGTACAAGAAATGGGGAAATGAAATATCAATTCAATTCATGTGTCCTCAAAGAATCCAAAATTTGTCTCTATATACGCGCAATATTTTTATAGAGAAAAAAGTGAGACGAGGACAAAACTCGGTATAGACACAACGAAAACATCACTGCATGAAAAGTGGAGAATTGAATTGAGGATTGAGCGGCGGATGGAGAATCTATCTTTAAATCTATACGTACAGATATTTTTATGTTTATTTTTATCAAGGTTCATCTTTGTCTCTTACCCGGATCTCTCGTTTCTCTTTCCTCCCCGCAAAGAAGTCAAAGAAAATCCTTCGTTGATTCTTTTTGACGCATATATACAAACTTTTCTTTGATGTGTGTGTGTGTAAAATAAAATCACAAACACAGACGAAAATAAATCACAGGCAACTCATAACAAAACAAAAACAAAACAAGGTTGGAAAACTGCTCCAATTCGAACCCCAATAATACAGATACATTAAACATTAAATATGTACACGAAAACTCGTCATGATGAAAACGGGGTTAGAAAAAAACGTAGTTGAAATTCAAATGGAAGAGTGCAAATTGGCGAATCCAAATTAGAATGTCTGTGGACGACGATTATTGTGAATTGTGAGGAAAACCAAGAAGAACTTGACTTGACGGTAACTGATCGTTAACTCGAGCGAGAACGAAGAAGAAGACACTGAGGAGAGAATTGTAAATTGTGAATTGTGAATTGGCGTCGTGTCAGGATTCTCATTCGACCTGTTTAGTTTTTAGTTGAGTTTAGCTTAGCTTAGCACATGCACAATGAATAATGAATGATTTACGAATGTATATACTTGAGCTCTCTACTTATAAACAAGTACGAAACAGACGGACACGGACAGGGACACACTTAAATTCACTCCCTCACTTCTTTTATATCGTTGTATGTTGTATGTTGTATATGTAGGTATTTACTAAATATTTAACTATTTATGCATGTAGTTTAACTCTCGATAATCTTTTTGCGTTAGATTTTGTTGACGACGCTGTTGTTTGGCGTCGAGGCTTTGTCACTCTGTGACGTTTGACGTTTGACGTTGGATGAGATGCGATGAGATGAGATGAGACGAGAACAAGTGGAATTGCATGAATGAAATGAAGAGACCAACAATTGTGTTGGGTCAATTTATATCCACATTTCTTTTTACCTTTTTGGTTTTGCACATTTCGAGTGCCCAAAACAAAACCTACGCAAAAAGTCGATGGCCGGAAGGCTTTTTGCCTTCACATTCCATTCATGTACATACGTATAAGTATATAGTTTGTGTTTGTGTGGTGTTCTCAAAAGTTCTCATATCAAAAATGCATAAGCTTTTGTCAATTATCTGACGATGAGGACGAGGAAAGTATATAATAATATGTAGGTAGAATTTTGTAGGGGCTCGTCCGTCCATTACCTACCTTCCTTTTTTCCCTACCTTCAACTCCTCACATTCACACATTCGCTCACTCAAATGGACTGCTATTGCTATTTGCTATTGCTATTGCTGTAAATGAAATGTGAAATACACAATACAAAAGTGGTTGGTCGTTGGTCCTTGTCGTCGTTACGTTGTTTCACTCAATGCCCAAATTTAGTCATTTTCTATATGCAGGCCAAAGTTACTTTAAATTACGACAGGCACAAAACACAGAGACAAACAAATGAAATCGCGATTTCACTTTACTCAATTCCACTGGATCATCTGTGAACACTCTGAACTGCATCTCATTCGCCGATTGATTTTGATTTTTGATTCACACGAATCCTGGCAACATTTCTGCTCATAAAGAAATTTGCCCGAATCGAACAAAATATTTGATCGGCGTTCAAGTCAAGCAAATGAGAAATCTGAAAAATCCCCAGGATTTTGAATTGAACTGTGGAGGAAAAAACAAAACCCACACCGGATTTGAACAATGAAAAAATGTCATTTGTATAGCAATTGAAAATTGAAATGAAAAGCCCTTCTTTAAAAAATTCCCATCCATTTCTTTGACAGTCCGCATCATAAAAACTTTCCCAAGAAACTTCCCTCGGACATTTCCCGTTTCTGATTTGGATTTTATGGTATTTCTGCTGAATCCTTCCAATTCCAATTAATTCCAAGTACTCAAAAAATACTATTAACTGAAGAGAAACCCCTTAATTATTATTATTATTATTATTATTATTATTATTACTTAATTGTTCGATATTCCGTGAATATGCGCACACAAATTTGAATGAGAAACGTCTGACGTCCAATGATTCGACAAGTCTCGGCCTGACAAATATGTCAAACTTTTGTACATATCGGAATTATATCGGATCATCTCGATCCACACTGACAAAGACATTTATACAGTATTTACACTTTACACACGCATTCTCGTTTGTCCCTACTCAAACTGACGACAATTTAAATGAAAAAAGGCTCCTTCGCATCCACCTTAATTAACTTGTCATTATAATCTACATGTACGATTACGATACAAATGAATCTACGTACAAAAATAATCACACTTACAAATTGATTTCCCCGATGAAAAACTGTCTTCACGCTTTTCCTTTTCGTGTTTGTGTCTTACTGTGCTGTTGATATTTCTCCGGTTTCTCGTCTAAAAATGATAACCACAGAGAGAAGATCACTCACACAGTTCACAACTATTTAAATTTGTATTTAGGCCAATTTGACAATTTACAATATTCAGATTTGCACAATCACAATTTTCCTGTTTATCTGGATCGTCGATCGTAAATGTGTGGATTCGTATATATTCGTAAATGTTGTGGTGCTGGAAAGTTCTGGATGAGCTCAGTTGACTTTCAAACTCTCTCAAAAGCCTTTAACTTTGAAATGACTTCACCAATTCTCAAGTTGAGTTGAGTTGATGTTCTCTGAACTGTCTGTATTCTGTATAGTATTCTGTGATCATGGCCATATATAAAAAAAGTGTGCTTTTTTTTCCTTACACCTACGCAAACAAACCTCTTACAAATATACGAATACACACAACACACATAAACAGATTGAAAATACAAAATCCAAAATGTACTCACACTCACGCATTAAATCCAACGGCCAATTCCAAGGGAATGTGCGAACACAATGCAGAATTTTATCAGCAATCTCTTTCCATAGAAATGACGGCAAGTGGTGGGTCGATTGTCTGGGATTGAACCGCACATCTTCCATCTATTCTGTATCTGTATTCTGTATCTGTGTATAGTATGTGAAAATCCCTCACGCCCACATTCATCCTCATCCTGAACCTCAACTTCATCTTCAACCCCATCCTCAGCCTATTATTATCACCATTATTAAATCCCCATAATATTTACAATACATACGCATATCCATATGAAATCTGTGTACGAGTTTTCACTTGTTTCTTGTTTCGTCATTGTTCCGAGATTGAGATGGAGATTCAACACTTGACTTGACAATCATGAATATTATGATGTTTTAAAATTTCAAAGAACTCAATTCACAACTGTGTGACATGAGAAAATGCAATTCACAATTGTCAATGGACGAGTCATTTCCTTCATATTCATTTCATATTCGTATTCGTCAAACGATAATCATAAAAGTACGCATTTTCCATTGTGCACAGCAACAGCAACACTCGATCGAATTCTTCTGGATTGTCGATTGTCATCGTCATCGTCATTGTCTGCCGTCTCAAAGTGTCTCAACGGATTTTTCTTTGGATTTGTTTTTGAGCGGATTTTCTTCTGATTTAATATTACAAATTTGACAATTATGGCAATTATCGTACGTTGTTTTCTGTTTCCCTTTCCATTTGTGATGCGATATATCTTTTAGTGAGCCGACAACGAGAAAACGAGACAACGACAAAAGCCGACGACTATGAAAATGCGCCATGATGAGACAAAGTACAAAAAGTACAATCGAAATTGCCATTTCTGTAATGAGTCTTCAATTCTTAATGGCACCACATAAATACATAGACTAAAAAACATAGACAAACTGCTTGTGTGTAAACTTGTAAACACACACACACACACACACACACACGAAAAGAACGGCAAGAGAATGTCAATCCACTTTTTCTTCATTTTGCCCATAATATTTCATTTTCATTTTGCAACGAGTTTTTTTGACGGCGCAAATACTTATACGATAGCTGAAAGCGTCAGACGACGACGACGACGACGAACGACGACACAAATCAGCTGCCCTTTTATTTATTTACTTTTTTCCACTGTGTGTAATGTAATAAAGTTTGTGTATGGATTTGCATTTCTTCTTGGACTTGTTCGTCTTCGTCTTCTCGTTCGCTGTCTGTTTCTGTACAGACAACCACTTTTTTGGCTTTGGTTTTGGATTTGTAATTTGTAATTTGTTACTTATCATTCGAATTCGTATACGTTGGACTTGACGCTTTGTACTTTGTACTTTGTTTCCTTTTATGATTTTATGACGTCGCCGCGTGCAGTTTGATTTTTGATTGTGTTCTCTGTCATGATGAGGATGACGACAAATTCCGACAAAAGGAAAGGAACAACGACGCGCCGACCAAATGAAGGGAAATATCCATTTAAAGTGTGAAGTCAACCAGAGTTTTAATTTGTAATGGTGATTTACTATATTTACATTGGAAATGTAAAATGTATGGTAAATATTGAGAGGATTTGATGATGAACATAATTATACGATATTATGCTAAATTCCAATCCTCCAGGATTTCCCACAGGATTTTTCCGCAGGATCGTCATATGCGTGCGAAATTCTTGGGGTGTTTACAAAGTGAGGTGAACATTTGCAGAGGGAAATGCTTTTGGACTTTGTCTATGCTTGACTTGGATGCCATTTGAATTTTTTTCTTTTGGTTCATGCGAACTCCATTAGCTCCAAAATACACAGATAGCATCGTATTTAATACAATTTTGGAGCCTTTAATAAAGGAATAGTTTCAATAATTTGGGAGATTACAAAAAATCTAATTGGGTTTACGTAGCTGAATAGGAATCTCCTTGGAATTGTCGTAGATTTCTATAATTTTTTAAATAGATATAATTTCAGAGACTGATTCATTCGTATGTATTTAGGATTGAGGAAGTGTGGATGGATCTCACACGTTCACACTGCGCTTTTTTATTTTATTCTTGAGCGTACATACAGATATTTTGAAGCACTTATGCAGAATCCAGTTTTTCCCCATTAATTTAACGATTCATTTATGGCATTTTTTGTTTTTTTGTTTTTTCCATATTGTCGCCCGTAAATTCATTTTACAATCGAAAAAATGCAAAACAAAACAAAACCAATCAAAACACTTCCTACATGGATTTTTGTCTTGTTTACTTATTTTTATGTATCTTCTGCGATTCTGAATATTCTCATGATCATCATCATGATCATCATGAGTTTAGGATTATAAAAATAATAATAAATTCGTCAGAACACCCACGACGAGAAAACTGAGGAAACTGAGGAAACTGTCAAGCCAAATATATACATATATCTGTACATACGATACTTATGTATATGAAAAAACAGCAAGAAAAGTGTGTGGAAAAGTGCGTGTGTGGAGACTGTAAATTTATCAATTTATGTGGAAATAAGCATTTGAAAGGAGCAGAAAATATAGGAAAATGATGTGGATTTTGTTGAGTGTGGACTGTTGGCGAGTTGGTTTTCTGGCGAATGGCGACATTGTGACAGCCTTGCCATAATAAAATTGTTGTTGTGTCAGTTACTGAATATTCGTTTTACTTGGTTAAAGATGATTCAATTTGTTGAGCATACAAAAAATTATACGAGTGCAAAAAATAAAAGCCTCAAGGTTATACACTCGACACATATTTTACGACTCACAATCCAAAATTGTACTGCACAATTTAAAGTGACTTTAAAGTTTAAACAATGATGACGAATATGGGACAAATTCACTCACCTGTAGAAAACAAAAACAAAAACCAACTATTATAATCATCATCATTGGCTGAGTTCATTTTAATTAGGCTTTATTTTAAATATAAAGTTGAATGTTGAGGGGTTTTGGATTTGTGATTGTATTTGTACATGTACAATAATTCAATATAAATTCAACTCTTTCTATTCTGGATTTTCAATTTTGAAAATTCCTGTTGTTGTTGTAATTGTTGTTGTTGTTGTGCTTTGGGCTGTAAAAGCTCTACATTTGTGTTGATTTGTATATTTGATATTCTGATGATGATACATACAAATAATTATTGGGGGGATTTGTTACCTTATCTTAACAATTGCCCATCTGCATTCTGATTCTGAGTCCATAAAATATATATGTAATCCTCCCTTTTGACTTTTGGCATTGTATTTTAATTAGGTATAGTTTTTTCTCTTATTTTGGTCAAGTGCTTAACACAATAAGTATGTTAAGGAAAGTCAAGTAAAGTGCAAAGTGGGAGCAGCACGTCAAAAAAAAGGTCACGCTGCCCAGGTCAAGTTTACAATTATTTTTATAAACTGCCAAATATAACTCTCATAAGCATACATTTCTCTGTCTCTCTGAATTTTTTCAGATTTTTAGCTCCTCCGATTTCGTCCCGGCACCGAAAAATCCGAATCAATCCAAAAATCTCTCTCACGGCCAAAGTAATTTTTTTACAGGGTTGACCCCACGGCCAAAGTTGTCAAGGAGGTCAAGGTCTATCATCCTGGAACGGCACATTATCAAAAACAATTTTAGTTTCGGAGTTATAGATTTGGTCCCCTCAGCTGGGATAGAACCCGGAGTCAGACGTCTTATATGCAATCATAGAAATCACTATGTACATTACATTTTTGTCATTTTTGGAACTTCTGTTGTTCAACATCCAGATGCAAAAATGAAAAAACCTTCACAGGAATTAAAGACCTAAATGTCCTTGACATGTACTATTCGGACTTTGGATAAATAAGAGTCGTAATGACATTAAATAATTAATTGAAATAATTTACTTTAACGTGTAAGTAAATGAGTAAGAAATTTTCTCGCACACCAACTTTCAAATCTCAATGAAACGCGGCCGCTTTCATAGAAAACTCTGATTTGGTTCTGATGCCTATACGAAATCGAACCTGTCCTTGTCCTCTTTGATAAGATTCAAATTTGATGACTTCATCCCACACGGGCTCATGAATATCCGTCAACGTTCGAGTCCGTGCAAAGTTTTCAAAATCTTCAGAACTCTTGTTGGCGTAAGAAATTTGAATGAACGGATCTGATTTTCCATTAAAAGGGTCTGATGAAGGCAAACCACTGAAAATCATCATATTATATAAGATACAATTCAGACATTTTAGCTGTGCACATATAAGTAGATAGTGAAAGATTTATATGTAAATAAATACACATTTGAATTCTCAAATACCTGGCTGATATCCGGAAAAGTAAAACTTCTTGACTGTAAATCCAGGTAGTTTCAATTTCAGGGAAATTCGAGCCATGAATCCCTCCTCCTCCTCCTTCGTTCATCATAAAGAATTCTGTATTGGATCTCCGAACACGCTCATGTCTTCTCAATGATGACGACATTGATGCTTTTGAAAAACCAAAAGTTGTCGTCCCGTGTCCTTGTTGTTGTGGAGGAACTTTGCCATTTGGAAGATTATTATCCGAATACTGCGGATAGTAATATGGAGGATGCGGATGATTTCTTACATTGAATCCTGGTTGAGGGTGAATAACATTTGTATTCGAAGGAATCGGATGATACACAGGCAAATACGTCTTCACGGAATGTTTGGAACTGGAAAATGATGGAGAATTTTGCTTAGGATTTGGATTTTTGTCTAGTGCAGGTACATATCGAATTTGTACTTCCCCTATAGCAATTTTGCACACCGTCAAAACTAAAACCAACGTGAACGCCAGTAAAGAGTAAATTTTAAACATTTTTTCTCCTGTACTGTCGACTAAAACAGTTGGACTAGATTCGATACTCAAAATATGTATGATTTTATACTGTATTTATTGGACTAGTTCTTTATCGGATTTTTTTAAATTGGTTGTACCTATAAAGAAAAAGGATAAAAACGGTCAGGATTCTATACAATCGACTCTGAATTCCAGGGAAAGGATTGAATATACATATACATATGATATTTCTTATTATTATTATTGCTCACTGCATCATTTTCATGTAAATTCTTATCAAGTAAGTACGTGAGTATTTATGCAATTATTTGCGTCCCACTTTGACACATCCTAATCATTTGACTACTCAAACAGAAGCAGTAAAAAAACAGGTAAAATTCCGCTTCCAAAAATTGACTAGTCATTTGTTATGATTAAAAGTTTAAATATTCTCAAGTCAATGTTTGATACGGTTGAATTCATATTTATTCAAGAATATACTGTTGAAGAAAAGAACAACATTTTTATTATAGGTATAACAACTATCGATTTTAGGACGCCGTAATCATAACTTATCGTGATAGTTGTATACCTAAAATACATGCATGTATTCATATGTACATGAAATCAAGTCAATTGAAAGTTGTACCTACTAATAATAATAATAACAATAACAGTATTAAAAAACAGTGATCAAAATTAGAATTCCAAAGTACCTATTGATATTATTATGTATGATAATTTATGAGACGAAAAACGTCAAATCTGAGAAAACTGAAAACAATTTAAACAAAAAATACTGAAAACAGACACAGAAATAACTTTGTAGAAGACAACAGATTCATGAGTATACAAAGAGAAATATGGACACGTATACAAACACCATATACGTATATATACATACAAAATTTCTGAGTCGCTTTGGGAATTATGATTAATATTTTTGCGGAGCCAAATGTCCCATGTTCACATCAACTCCTCCGGGGTAGGCTGGTGGTGGTGCTGTATGAGTCCATTTAGTCGGCACTATACACATTTTAAACTTTAAACACAATTCAACTAAAAACTGAAACCAGAGAAATATAGCTATCACTTTATGTGGATTACCTGATGCACTTTCCGGATAATTTTCGGACGGAAGGCAGATGTTATTAACCACTGCGGGTTGACGATTAGGCATTTCTGAAAAATATACATGTACATTGTGTGTAAAAAGTATTTTTGACTTTTTGACTTTTGAGTCTAATTGGAAAATCAGGTAGACAATTAAAAATGTTTCAAATATGTCTTACTCACGCGTGTATACAATGTTACAGACTCTAGATTTCCTAGTACTACCACAACAAAGTTTGCAGCATAAGAAGCAAACACTAAGAATGAGTACAGTGCTGACGGTTCCAGCTATAACTCCAGGATTCTGCAGGATCCTCAGGAATTCATTTGGTTCACTGTCGTGCGACATCCTGGAAATTTGTTAAAAAAAGAAAACGTCAAAATATGATGCATGATAAAGTATATAAGCATGTATATGTTAGTTAGTATGTATTCAAGTTTGAAACTTACCCTCCTAGTGGGGTGTCAAGGTTCACGGAGTAAGCCTCAGCTCTAAAATGTCAACAAAAGTTTTGCTTACACAAAAATAATGCTATACTTATATACTAATTATTACTAATAAATACAAAGTAGAATGGAAATATTATTGTTTTATTTATGCACTATTTAAATATATACCTTGCTTCACTTATTGATTCGGGAGCACAGTCAACACTAATACAAAATAAAGCCACAGTAGCAACAAGGAAAAAACACGATCCATTTCCAATTGCCATTTTTTTTAAAACTGATGAATTCTTCTCACTCGGCTCTGTTTTGACTACACAAACACAAAACAGTTGTTTTGTAGTTTTTAAATTGTTGTATACAAATGATTTCAAATAACGTAGAATAAATATACAAACGCACCTAATGGTTAGCATGAATTAAATGAATGTAGGTAGATAAATAGTATTTATTAAATACCATACATGCACTAATTCTGTGACTACTGAACAAAAAAGCTATAAATAAAATTATGAAAAAATTACTTACGGAAATATCAGAGGAACTTAACTATAGGTATAGAGTAGAAGAAATGGATCAACTTACAGACAACTACCAGGAACAACTAACAAACTTCCTTTTCTACGAAAAATAAAATGACTCACGAGTTGTATATAGTCTTCAATTTTACAGATAAGTATATAGAATGAAGATTCTTCATTTGAAACATTTGACAAACATATCAGAGCACGAGTCGTCTTGGAACTCTGAAAAGTTTATGCTTAAAAAATATTATATTTTAATTTTACATGAACATTTCGGTCTTTATTTCAACAATATTCGACTATATCTAGTTGATGGTTTAAATAATATGTCCCTCAAGTATATATATGTATACTATTCTGACTACTGACCGTCCATTGATTGTGAAACACAAGTTATGTGCATCTGCATATACAATTCTAGTCAAAACGTCAAGGTTAAGTTCTGTTCTCAAGTAATGTATATGTATACAGATAAGTCAAGTCACTCGTATATAGTTTATAGTGACTCACTACAATTTATTCAAACTAAAAATTTGATTTACATATCTCATTGTATATTTTTATATTTACTATTTACATCCCTGCCCACACGTACAGTACAGATACACACAAATATACATGAAATACTCAAAAAATGTGGAGCTTTTTTTTCCAAGTTCTTGCTTTCCATCTGCATTACAAATAGATAGTTTGAGTAAACATCATTTCATTTCAATTGCAACTATATAGTACTATAGTACAATTAGTACATCAACTGTATACAAGTGATGATGATAATAATAAAATGTATAGTATAATTCTTCTCATTGGAATTATGGAAAAGAAACTGACTAGTGACTAGTGGATTGGAAATTGAAATACCGTATAAGCTGTTATAGAACCCCTCCCTCTTATAGAACCCCACTTGCTATAGAACCCCAGGGGTTGTATAGGATTGTTTGATACAACCCCAGTCTGAATTACACATAAAGTAATGGTACAACCCCACCCTCTTATAGAACCCCACCCTCCTATACATTCCCTGGGGTTCTATAAGATTTTGAAATACAACCCCAGGGGTTCTATAACAGCTTATACGGTATACCTACACGTGAGAGGAAGTAGAATTGGATGAGCAAATTATGAACACCAAAACCGAAAACCGAGAGTGTCCATATGGTACAGTCTCACATAATTCAACTCTATATCATATAACATACCAACGTATGCAATAGCTGTATGTATAATATACATATTGTAGGTAAGGTAAAGTACATGGATCAAGACCCTGATAAGTACCTCTCTACATTTAGACAATGAACCAGCACCCTGTTCTACAGATAGCTCCACCACGAGAGATGCAGAATGTAGATGTAACAATAACCATAGGAAATTCGGCCTATTACCTACCTATGTATATTTCCAGTACTAATGACTAATATGTATCTACGTATCTGTATATGTATCAAAAGTATTGGTCTTTAAATACTCCTAAACTGCCATGTATCACTTTCCCCTTGTGTGAGTGTGAGTGTGTGGATTCTGTTTGTAGTATGTACATATCCGTTTTTTTGGTAGTGTCACGTCAACATAAAAGTAAATGTGTGTGTGAGCGCGATTCACAGAGTATCTTCATGTTCAATATATTGGAAGTTTGGAACATCCGACTTATTTGAGGGAGAGCACACCTTTAATTCCCATCATTCAAGATCTTTCAGTCCGTTTGAACTCTTTTCATCCCCAAAAAACGTCGTTTTCAATCCCAGAATACTTCATACGCAGAATATCAAATAGTCAAAGGGAGTTTTAACTGCTCATAATAGTTATTCTATATATATATATATATTACTGTGGACATTGTACGGAATCTGGTTTTTCGGTTACAATTTGGATAAGAATATGGCTGATTCGAGTATAAATCCAGAACAATCTGGTCATCTCCGAACTGTAATTACAAATAGTAAATCTCCATCAAATCCACGTGATTTCTTTGCTCGTTTATATGAGAATAATGATCGAGATCGAGTGTCGTCTTCATCTGAGAGTGATAAAATCTCAGGAGTGGTTGCTGAGTCTTCTTCATGTTGTGATTCCATCATTTCAAGTAAAAACAATAATTCTCCTTCATGTTCCTCTTTTCAGACGTTTGGTCACAATTCCATTATATTTGACAGTTTGACATCATCATCCAAAGAGGGTCTCACATCTCCCCATTGTGCAATTCTCTCCAGTTTAGCTACAAATCTTAACTTCCCCAATGGTCAAACTAATAATACTTCCATTCTGTGGAGTAGTTTGAATAGTAGCAATAATAATAATAATAATCATAACGACAACAATAATTCCTCCAGCTCTGCAAATAATAACAATAATCAAAGCATTTTAAATGCATCTCATCTTTGGTCTTCTCCCCTCGCACATTTACAATGGAATTTCCTTCAACAACTCTCTACTTGCGGTGATGTCTCTCTCCCTCCTGCTCTCAATGGATTTTGTAAGTTTGTCCGAATTGTATTTGTACATACATTTCAAAATTCTGTGTAAAACTTATTTTTGCTCGTTCATTTTCAATTGTATAGAATTGTAGAATTTCGTACAATGCCGTTTTAACTCCATATTTTGAGTTGTAATGATGTATATAGTAATTCGTTTTCGATTGTGTAACTCTTCTAATATCGTCTGAAATTACAGACACTCAGCCAAATTAATTAGTATTAGAATTACACTAATCAGCGTGTGAATAATCGCACAAATTAAATTGTGTACTACCCACAATTAGTTCTTTGTTTGTACATAAGTGCCGTTGTGGTTAGGTGTCATTATTAATGGGGAAACGGAAAAAAGAGGAAAAGGAGCGTGAAATTCCATGAATGATGATATACTTAGTTGCTCCCATGAATTATATATCTACAGTGAAGATTCTATACACACACGTCAAATACGAACGTGAAGTTTTGTGGGTAACTATAGTAGATACATCGTAATTGTGTAGTGGTGGTTATATGGAGTAATTTAATAACTTTTAACTTGTTAAAACTTACCCGTGAAAGCAAGGGAACATCATGACAGCTTTGAATGGAGAATCGAGAAATGAAAAGGCAAAACGTTATTTTGAGTAGGTGTTTTATATACTAATAAAAGGACTTTGCCAGCATGGGGTCTAGTCATTTGTCTAAAATAAACCTGTATGCTCTCTGATCAACTATATTGGAGATAAGTTGAGAGTACTGACAAAGCACACGTGCCTTTTGGAGCCCACATCCCATTTTCATGGACTATTTGTCAATTGAACTATACTCGTACACACTTCAAACTACACACATTTAGAAGCAATAGATCAAATTCCTCAAAATTAAAAACTACAACTGAAACGAATAGCATTTTCCCATTGCCAATTAATGCACCCCCTTTTGTACAAATAAATTATGTACAGGTGGTATATTTAAGTATTAATGAGTAGAAAATTACATACATATATAGACGCACTTCAATAGAAAATGTCTGTGTATAAAGATTCATGTAAATTAATTAAAATAAATAAAATAGAATTAGTAACACTCAGATTCAACAGAGCACACAGCATACAAATTTTTTTTAGAAATTTTCTACAGCATGTATAATTGCACTTGTACAAATTACGACCAGCATAAAAAATTACAGATATCATCATGAAATGATAAAAGTCATTCATGTTTAATGTTCTTCGCTTTCTTTTGCTTTCCAAACGGAGAATTGCATATGAAACGTCCTCAAATATAAACTGTGTGAGGGTGAAGTGCTTTTTATTAATGTTTTCTTTGTTGGTGACGACTGTCCCTAGCAATGCTCACTATATTATTATGAGATGATTACAGAAATATTGGAGATCATATTCGATATTAGTTTAGAGAGAGAGAGAGAGGGAAAAATCATGACGAACATGATGATCGTGTGATCTTAAACAACTTGGCACATTAAGTATTGTCACGCTACTGTATATATCATGTAGACTATTGTAGACAAAGTAGTGAGGAGTGAGAAAAAAAAATAGAAATGGAAAGGAAATAAACTATTGTGTATATATATAATGGGAAATTGTAACTGTTCTGCCCATTATACCTCTATTAACTATCTATTATCTATTACGTAATCACGCAAACTTCTCATACACTCTAGCTATATCTGAATTTCTATTAGCTCTCCTCATGTGTGGTGTAGTGCTCGTGCTCATTTTTCATCTGATCACCATTTACGATTAGGTAGTATCTTGTTTTTGAGAATCTGCGTGTGTATTTTTCTCGTTACAACTAATAATGTTAGGCATTGAGCACACTAACACGTTTTTTTTTTGTTACTTTAACTGACCAGAAGTACCCATATATACGATAGAAACATATGATTTTGTAATACTGGAGCTCAGGAGGTTATGAATCCTTTCAAGATTTTTTGTACTTCGGACTCGGACTTTACCGAGAAATGTACATTCTCTCTCTCGTGTCTCGTCCTCTCTCTAATGATTTTTTTACGGGTTTAATGGATTCAATATCTAATAGTTTAAATGTATAGGAAAACCCATTATGATTTCTTGCTTTCCACTATATATAGGTATATATAGTAAATTAGTCTCTTTTCGGTTTTCAGTTAACCAAAAAGTCTCATTTTGTTATTTTTTTCTTGAGCTGGAACTTCCAGCCTGTGGAAGTGTGTTATGAGTTTATGAGCCTCAAGATAAAATTACACTTTAGAAAACTAGAAATGTTTAGCCAGCCAGGTACATATAAATACAACGTAAAGTAAAGGGTGGAGGTGGAGGATGGGCAAACGAAAGGAATTGAAGGGAAAATGTGTGAGAGTGAGAGATTAATGACATGGATTATCCACGTCCATGTCCATGTGTGTGTTATAAATTTTTTTGGATTGTTCTAATTTCTGAGGGTACTTGAAAGGCCCAATAATCGAATGATGATGGAAATAAAAATGAAAATGTATATATATTTACGTGCCCATAAGTTGCATTGTAAATATGTATCTAATCGTAAATACTTATGAGCTTTAGTTTATTATATGTAGTTAGATCAAGTACACTCATTCTCATGTATGTACATGTACATGTACATCAGTGGCATGATTTGTTTGGTTGTTCATTCCGTGTATGTACATATTTCTTCCATTTAAGCAGCCCTCACCTCACATTACACTTGAGCCGACCCTCTTTTCACCTTCGCAATAATCCCCTGTGAGACACACACATGTCCATATCACACACACATTCAAAAACTTTTATTATATTGGGACCTCTGTCTCTCTCTCTCTCTCTTCGAACATCAATGATGAACCCAACGGAAATAACAAATTACTCTCTCCCTAATTAATTGAATCGAGAGCAGTGGGCTCATCCTCATCCACCACCTTTGTTTCAAATTTCACCCTGTGTTTTATGAACATGGAAAACTTTTTCCAAATCGTACATGTAATTGATGTAATACCTACATACAAAATAGTCATTGGCAATCCATATGATCATGAATATGTGGACATCTTCAAAAACTGAGACGAATTAACATTTTTAATTGAACTACAATACATATGAAACCCTTATAGAATTGAGTAGCATTTCCTTTGTTTGGACTTTAGACTGTTCACATTCCCAATCCCGACCTCATGGCTAAATGAAGCTCATGATTTCTCCTTAAAATATTTAGTAAGGCTCAACAATACTTCCGATAACCCTAAAATTTAAGCTTCACAGTGGTAAATCAACAGAAAAGAGTAAAGGTTAGGATTTATATACTTCTTCTAATGATTATTTGTCCATAATCAAAAGGTGCCTTTCCTTTAAAATAAACAAGCAAGCTGGCACGCGACATTTGTTATTCCCTTTTTTATTTTTGTTTCTCGTAAACGGAAAGAAGCCACAGTAAATTTAAGAAATATGTACGTATACGCGCGTCTGTATTTTTGTGTGGGCACCTTTTTTTTGTTTGCCTGTGTTTTTTTCTTATTTATCGGATGACGCCTTTCAATGCCTTCATATAATATCCTGCGTACATATGTATGTAAACTTACTTATTTACGTGTGCATGAGAGAATTTAACTCTCAGTCGAGCAAATCTCACTCGTGTGGTAACTTAGATACACAAGAAAAACCATCAATCTCATCAGATTTCCTAAATAAACACCAGGACTAACGATAAGAAACCTCTGCGTATCTAAATATTAATGTATTAATTTTAAACTGAGAACGTTCTTCCTTCTGTTTTGACAACAAAAACCCTTCAAGTTTCTTTTGTCTCCCTTCCACTAGTGATCTATATTATAAATAGGATCACAATTCATGCGTAATGTTATGAATATTATTTGAATTTGTATGAGTAAGGTGTAAAGCATTAAAGTTTTCATTGTTCATTGCTACCATATGTACATTTTACACACACTCGCACACTCTTGTAAAATTTAGTGAAATACCTTATAAAGTCTTAAGCACGGATGTTCGCCTCCATTGAACAATGAACGACGTTTAAATGGGTATACGCTTTACACACACACGTAAGGTATATATATATGAGTAGTGAGTTTGTTTGCAGTACATTGTCAAGCGGAAATAAATGTGTAGTGTAGCTGTAGAGCATATAAATGTAGCACAAGGAAATTTGTGTAGGGGAGATTACAAGTCGGAGGATTGGTTAAATACAGTTGAGTGAACAGAATATAATTTGATAGGATTGTCGCCTGTCGAGAATCAAGCAGAGAGTTTCATTCATACCGTCCAATGACATGACATTCAAAACAAGAACTCAAACTGTGTGTGTACAAGTACAAGTGTACATGTATGAAATATTATAAAACTATTTCCTCTCTCTCTCTCCGTTTCTCGTGGTTCTTCTTTTTATGTACCTGAATGCTTTTATCCCCGAATCCAACTATAATTTCTGTATGAGTGTATTTAAGAAGAAAATACAAAGTTTCCCTTCAATTTATTGTGAGTACACACTACTACACACACACACACACACAGTCTTTTAGTCAATGGTAAATAATTTGTATCAATATCACTATCAGTGTAAGCATCATGTTCTATTGAATCCCATCTCACACAATCATAATTTGGCTTAGATGTGTTTCATGTATGCATGTTGAGGAAAGTTTGGAGCTTTTTGAAGCAAATATTATTATGATGTAGCAATAAGTATATCTGTGTGTGTGTTCTGTACATGGTGTATACAGATTTGTGTATATATACTTGTTTGAATAAGGTAATTTATTTGGAACATGATGATTTTATAGTGGCACGCAGACGGAGACGAGATGGGAGAGTGAGACGACAAAGGACAACTTTCAGCAACGAACAAACCCTGTCATTGGAAATGGAGTATCAGAGGGCTGAGTACATTTCCCGATCCCGACGATGTGAGTTGGCGCAAAGACTATCACTGTCCGAGACACAAGTGAGTCCATACACATTACACATGTCTATACAAAATAAGGCTACAACCAAAGTACTACATGTAGGAATAATGATGCTAATGATCTATGACTAAAAAATGCTGCATTTTTCATAATGTGATGAAATTTATATGATTATTTCTCATATTTCTCGTTCATCCAGATCAAAATATGGTATCAAAATCGGAGGGCGAAAGATAAGCGGATAGAGAAAGCTCAGGTGGACCAACAAGTCCGGTAATATCCATTTACTATGTATATAACACTTCATTTTCTTAGCCGTGACAGGAAAGATAGAAAAGGGAAAGTTAGAGTTGATCAAATGAAAGATTGAACTCGAATGGTACTTATTGTAGTTGGTCCATGACTCATTTTACTGAGGTTAATCAATTACACAAAACTATACGTAGTTCTGCTGTGGGCATCATTAACGCACGTGATTTGTGCGGCATGCTACTGAAATTACATGCACACACAACAAAGGCGTTACGGTGTTTTTCTACTCAAGTCGTCAATAGAAAAAACTGCATGGGTTTAGTATATACTGGCTCATGACAAAAGATGATTTTTTTGTATAGGACAGCATGACAAAATAAAACAATCGATAGATGATACACATTCACACACAGAGTCTAAAAGGCTCCATGCCCTCACTTGATGAGGGAAAAGCCCTCACACGGTATAAATTTGAGGGCAGTGTTTTTGACGTATGTGAGGGCAAGCAGCATTTGAGGGAAAAGCCCTCACTACATTTTAATTTGAGGGCAGTATGTACGTAATGTTGGAGATAGGCCAACTTGTATTTCAATTACTGCACTCACACTTTAAATGATTTTAAATATTTAAATAACCACGATTGTATTTATTAAATATATTTAGACTACATTTTACTGAAATTAAGTAATTATTGAGGTCGAAATCGTAGTCAAACGGGAAGAAAAACAATAATTAAATCGAATTGAAAGTCTTTTTTATTTTTTTTGAGTGAGTGAATAAGTACATGAGCTTGGAAAAGTGGAAAAACTAGTAATTTTTGCTTTTGATGATTTGAAACATTAAAAATAATTTTGTTGACCAAACATCAATGAGGATTCCAAATGTCAAATGAGAACTAAAAATATTTTGGTTGTTCAAAATTCAATGTCTATACATCAAAATTTTCGATTTTTTCCCCTTACAAAACTTGATTTATACATCCTTTTTTAATATTACTCTTGCAGTCATTAAATCAAATTCATTACTTGCGGAAGCTCAAAAACCTATTTACACACACACATGTATATTCTCAATTAATACAGTACATTTTGAACACAAACACAATTCCTTCAAACATCTCGATTTTGTAGATAATACATGTATATACCACAATTTCCATCATTACGAATTACTCAAAAATTAAATTACACACACACTAAATGTGTCTCAAACGTGATCCCTATTTATTTTCACTGTCCACAAGCCCAGAAATACATATGAATCTCAATTAAATGCCAAATGCAAGACAAATTAAATTTTTTTAATAGAATTGTGATTTTTCACTCATAATGTACTTGATATATTGGTATACCACAGTTTCCATCATTGTGAATTACTCAAAAAAATAAATTATATACACACACATTTACTGTGTCCCAATGATGATACGTATTTTCCTTGTCCACAAGCTCAGAAATATATATATATATGAATCTCAATTACGTGCAACAGAAATAAATATAATTACAAATTAAGTTTCTCAAAATAGCGTGTTGTTTCTCACTCTGAGATATAAACAACATTCAAAATTCCAAAGGCCCGTAGAGGGCCCTTCAAGGCTTGAGTTTAGTTTAAAATACAAGTGAGGGCAGAAGCGTGGCAGTGAGCGCATTTATATTGTGAGGGCTTTTCCCTCATCAAGTGAGGGCACGGAGCCTTTTAGACTCTGTTCACACACAACTAATGAATTTTCAATCAAAAGATGATGATAATGAAAATGATGAAATCTAAACCATTTCCGGTTTCCTTTTATGCTTTGTCCACCCCAAAACGGCTGGACTATATGGAAACTTTATTGAAGCCGACAATTTATCTTTGTAATACAGTCGAATTTTCACTGAATCACTTCCGATGGCCAGTGTATACAATTGTGTATGTATATTTACAGATAGAATATTTGGATCCTATATAATCAAAGCATGAATTGAAATTGACAATATTGAATTTATCTGTTCAAGGTGTCTGGCGTCCACAATTGCAATGACTAGTTCATCTCCTCACTCCTCAACCCCATCCTACTTGGGCTATCTCCCTCTCCAAAATTTCGGACTCTCTTCTCCCGCCTCCAACAACAATAATAACAATAATAATAACCGAAAACAAATCAAATCCGAAGAATACTCGCACTCCTCACCCATGGAGATGACTATGAATAGTAAGAGAGCAGCTACTATTAGTGGAGTAAAATCCAATTCAAAATGGACCTCAGAAACCTCAAATTCATTTATTAATGATTCCAATTTTGAAACAGGCACATCAGTTGTTGAATGCAGTGATTAGTACTAATATATTTTTTTTATCAATTAATCAAAGCAAAGTGAAAACATTACCAAAAAATCCCACCAAATATCCGCTACTTATTATTTAATCAATTTTTCATTTCAATATGTACAAATGTTCAATTATTCAATTATTTCTGTAAGATGTGGAGAAAATACGAAGAAATGTAGACTCTGGCCCAGAGTTTCCGAATAGGAGAACCTTATTGAACCTTTCGTATTTATTGTGTTTACCCACAGTCAACATTAAAACATTAAATAAATTCAGTCACCTAAATGACGTGTGTATTGTCACAAAATATTGTGACTTCATTGAGTTCACCCCATACATTTTTTTTACATGTACTTAATATTTATCACAACTATTTAAAATCCAAATTGACATTGCGTTTATTTTTTTAGTCATTCAAATACAAATACAAATATCGTATACTTATATACCTACAAAAGAATCCCTGTATTTTTTCAAAGTTGTCATTACTGCTTATTTCGTATCGTATATAGTATGTAAAAAAATCAAGACATAAATGACAGTTACCGCGAGTAACTGACAAAAACTTAAGTGTTCCCATTCTCAACCTCAACGCACACAAGCGGTTATACTTTAATTTTTTGTATTTGTTGAATTTGTTTTCTACAACTCACAACTGGCAACAGACGAGAGTTTTGATTCTGAAAAGTAAACAATTGACGAGGAGGAAAACTCTTCCTTAGAAATGAGTACAAATGCCCTACATGTATTTTCCTAGGTACATATATGTGTTCGTTCTATATACCATTTTATTTTCTATTACATATTCGAATCTATCGTACACATATAGCAAAAGCAGCATTTAGCTCTTATTTCGTTTCATTGTATATTGTCATTTGAACCTAAAAAAATGAAATGAAAACGCATATTACGACTTTATGTAGCTACATATGTATACAAAAGTGAGTTTGATATTGTTTCCAATATGTACTAAAAGTTTTTTTGAAAACTGTCACGTTCATGTGACTTGTACATGGGCCCAGGTTTTGTACAAAATGCGAAAAGTCGCCTTTTTATTCCTTGTCATTATACAACACACTGTTTGCCAAAGCCAAAGTCAAAACAATCCAGGTAAATACAATATATATTTTTGCTTCATCTTCTTGTCCTCATTTTGTTTTGTAAAAAACACCTTTACGGTATAAAGGCTTTACCAGTTCAAATATGTATCATGGAATTTAAAAGCGAAAAGTTTTATTCATACCTAATTTTCGACTTTTCCCTATATTGAAAATATGTTAATGAGTTTAATTTTGTTATTGTTTTTTCCTATTGAATGATGAATATAGCAAATATTTTTGGTCCGAAGAAAGGTCCGAATAAGGGACGTCCAGGAGGAGGATATAAATCTAATATAGTCCCCACGTCATTATTCCTGACTACTTCTGAAATCAAATTATTTTCTGGTCACGTTCTCAATTTCTTGAGGACAGCTTGCCCACAAGTCAACTCTACAAAAATCTTTCACCTTCAACAGTTAGTCTCGAGGAAGAATTCGGGATCCATACATCAAGCCTCGGATAAGAAAACTGCATTTAATGATGTACTCAAGAGTTTGCGAGTTTGTAGTTCACGACCTGGATTTGCTCAACGTCAACCACAAATCCTCCATCAAATGCGGAAAATGTGGACCAAATTCCAAGATGGTATATTTTTAACTCTGGACTATTTGGGATTGTCAAATTACACAACTTCCTTTGAGAATTACTGTACCGAAAGTTTTCAATCTATACAGAATTCCGTATATTCTGGCATTAATGCCATGTCCATTACTAATGTGAGTTTTTGATGCCCTTAAGACAAATCCACAAGTAATTACGCGAAAAGTAAATGTACATACCCAAGCCATTATTTAAATCCTCATTCTGCATGTGTGTTTAGATTAAAAAACGGCTAAAAGCGATGGTGAAGAAGGAAAAGATTCGGGTTGATAAGGTAAATGAAAATCTTAAACATATGCATCATATTTTACTCGGGTTAAAACATGTTGCACACGCGTCTACAGTGAAAGTGAATGTGAATTTTTCCAGGGCACAGGGAAAGTCACTCTAAATCCCACTCCAACCGCGGACCAACCACTACCAAATGGAGAACTGAAATATCTACTATTTATGGATGAACTGTACCGATTGTATTCAAAGATTTGTGGGAGTTCTGTAAAGCAAAATATATTTTTCAAAGCAGCTGGACATGATTTGATCTCGTATCTCACGAATAACAAACGCTTTACTGACCAAACCGCTGCCTATTATTTGCAATCCGACTTCATGCAGAGTATTACCAATTGTAATCAAAATCAAACCCGATCACAATTTATCCAATTTTAAATCACTCTCAAATGAGTACATGAAGTATTTTTTTTATATTTATAATTTTTTAAAATAAAACAGCAAAAAAAAACAACAAAACCTTTCTCCACAGACATATGGTAAAATGAAAATTCAAAAAAATACAAAACAATAATTTAGGTATGGATAATGAAAGTTGAATTCATTATGTGTAAATACTTGTACAGATCGCAAACACGTTTATTTCCGCCTCATTGTGGAACTAGTTACATAAACATTTTTTAAATAAATTAAAAAAATTTGACAGTTTTTCCCATAATTATGAAGTGCTTTCAAAGTTACAAACAAAATCTCTGCATGTACTTTTTTCGTCCATCGGAAATTCAAAATCGAGTAAATGAATGAATGAATTGGCTTGCTGTTTCTAGAACCGAACGTTTCAATTTCTGAAGCCCTGTTGTTTTCATTTTTTTCGTTCTTGTTGCATCCCCAGCAGTAGAATTGTTGAGCTCGTCCTTGCTGATTTTCCTTTGGGCGTCGTCAGGAATAATGGGAGACGCATCATCATTTTCATCATTTTTATCATCAGTATCTTCATCCCCTTCTTCTCCTTCTTCTTCTTCCCCCGTTCCAACAGTAGATTCCGTGGTCGTCGTACTCGTAGTTCCATTTTTAACCAAGTCTGCACAGTACATGAGATTTATTTTCCTAGCATCAAGTACACTTAATCCTTCTCGTTGTCCAATCTCAGCAGTTGGATCTTTAGGTACAATCGTGTCCTCATCCGTGTCCTCACGTTTAAAGGCGTCAGCTCTGCGTATACATATCATATCAAAATTGAATTGTACCTATACAGATTTTAAATTCCTTTGTGTCTTACGTATGTTCATCTAATCTCTACTAAATTTAATTAATCTAACGACAAAAATTACTTGTAATGCATCACGCTGGCGTAGTCATAGGGGACTTGATAGTCATAAATCTCTGCTCGTAAATATTTCTTGAAATTGTTGTACTTGCCCGGTTGAATGTTTTTCCATTTGATGTCCACAAAGTTATCCCGATCCGTCCTGCCATATTTACATTCATTTTCATCTCATTTAAAAATTTTAATAGACATTCAGAGCCATGTCACAATTTCGAGGAAAATGAATGAATTAAATATACCTGGACTGTTCGTGCCAAAATCCGATTGCATGAACCATTTCGTGAATTGCCACTCCATGCTTGAGGCATCCATCCCTCGAAAGAGTCACAACCTATATATATACATAATTTGGTCAATTTCATTGTAATCGGTCGATTTTGAAAACTTTGTTGTATATAGAAATTGTTATTCTTTTAAATCTTACTTGTTCACCACCACGTTTCCCTACTTTACTTGAACATCCATTTCCGTCTTCAATCCGTAAAAAGTCCTCTTCTCCATCTCGCTCTTCAAATCTGACACAGGTTTGATCGGCAATTTCCTCCATTGCCCCTTCAATAATTTCTTTTTCATCTGCACCTATATATATATAGGAAATTGATAAAAAACCACACAGAACGAAACAAAAGACATGAAATCTGCTACAATTCATATTTTAATCTGTAGTCTGTAGATTGATATGGTAGAGAAATAAGAAATCTTACTGTACTCTCCAGAGATTTCATAATGTACAATTCGATTTTCCCAACGATATTTCTCTCCAACGATTCCACTCAGAGCAACTCTCGCAGTAGCAGCAATATTAATAGCTCGTTCTTGATCTTCGGATAAAATTATATCCCCTTCAAAAAAGTCTGCCTTCTCCTCCACGTTACTCTGCTTCTCTTTCAGTTTAAAGGGTTTTGCCGTGGAAGGTGCACACTGAACACAATGAATCACCAGTATGAGGATGAGGAGACACGAGAGAGTCAAAAATGAATTATAAACTTTATTACTCATTTTCATTTGGAAGTGTGTGTTTTGTGGAATATATATTGTAATGAAGAACCAAAAAATGCGAGTATTTTTATGAGGGGGAACAACTAAAATCCAATGTCTGTCTCAACAGTCATAAATGTGATAAAGCAATATATAGAGAGAAATAGTTGAAAATGGGACACAAAAAAATCCATTCTTCACCATTCTTCACCTCCTTCAGAAGTCGAGTCGATTTTAATCAAATCAACAAAACCATTGAGACATCCAATAGAATCACGCTCAAAAGTCGTTGTGTTTGTGTGTCACCAAAAGACAAAGACGGAGACGGAGAGAGAGAGGGAGAGAGAGAGATAGCCGAGATGAAACTCAATTTTTAAATACAAAATTTTTGCAATAAGATCTTTGTGTGAGTGTGTGTGGTGTGACTGTGGACTCTCTAATTGTCAATTCAAATCCTCAGTAGTCCGTACACACACATACACACACTGACAATGAGAGGTCATCAATGAGAATTCTGAGCACGCAGTTCATGATTGGGATTGTCTGTCACCATTGGAAAGACAAAGAGATGAGATGAGGACGGGATTAAGAATTGTCACATTTCTAGTCATTTTTGCATCTGTCTCTGTGTGCATGCATTCAAGTTTGTTTGAGTCAAGCAATATCAATTGGAATTGCATGAGCAATTGAAATGTATAAACAAGTCAGATATATATATGAAACTCGTTTCTCGTTATGTGAATTTCGAACAAAACCCAGTTTCCAACCAACGACTTCCCTGTCACATAATTCTCATGTGTTTTATGTGTATATCGAATAGTATGTACACGGCTTTCTCGTCTCTTTGTTGTTGACGAGAGTTTCGACATTTGACAACATTGAAATGAAACCTTTGGCCCAGTCTGTATATGTCAAAAAAGGACATGCTAACTTGTGTACCTACCTATGTAAACTATACTGTATACTTTCCTTTATTTCTTGTTGTTTTGAATTTTAGTTCCTGGCATGGAACTTATAGAATTGTTACAAAAGCCTATATCGAGAGACCGCATGAAGAATTTTTAAGTGGTATGTACATATCAGCAGGGTAAAACTATGACATTTTTACCTTTTTTTGATAGTAATACCGGACATATATTAACATAACATGTGTATCAGTACATTGCACCAGATAAAATATGCTCCATGTAAATGGACGCTACAAAACCAGAGGTTAATTTCAGTACTTACCAATAATAACATACGAAATTATTCTTACATGCATGTTTTATCCACTTTAGCTTTTCTGTGTCGTTTGAAAATAAACTAAAAATAATTGTCTTCCTTTTTACATTTTCACAATAAAAATCAAGTTTTATACCTGTACATTTTATCAAAATCTAAACTCTAAAGGAAAATTTTACATAAAAACTGGTCGAAATATGGCTCTGCATTTTAGAATTGTATTTGTTATTTTCACAGCCATTTGTGTCCTTGCTCCATTTCTTGTTGTGAATTGTCAAGATAATGGTCGTTCATCGGGAGGATTTCCACGCACGCTCACATCATTGGAGACTTTGACTATTATCGGTCATAGAACTACTCAATTTTTTACTGGAGAAATGTAAGAAAAGAAAGAAATTACTCAAGTGTGTGCACGTATTTTCGGAAAGCTTTCACTTAAAAGCTGTTATTTAATTGAGACTATAATTGGAGTTATTTGTTTTTTATTTTTATTTGTGTACAGAAATTATGGGCAATTAATCGAGAACGATGTAACCCAGAAAGAGCTGAACAGTCTAACCAGTATAGATTTGTCAGTGACCATTTTTATGCTACTGTTTTTCTTTATCATACTCTTGCCTGGACTTTGTATTTGCTTGTATTATGTGTGCCGACAGGCTGCTCAAATATTGTAATTTCCTTAATGCTTTTGTAGTAATTTTAAAGTAGATTTTTAATTTGTATACATATTTGTATCATAAATATCATGAAAAAAAAACGTTCAAGTTTTTCCAATTTTCTCTGTGATTTTATTACTTTTATACATATACATCTAACTAATAGGCAAGTCACGGGTAGTGCAGAAAAGAAAAGATAAGAAAAATATTTTTATTCTAATCAGTAATGAAAGTGTGCATATTATGTTAATTTTTCATGCAGGACGACAAATCGTTCCCATGTTGTACAGTTTTTCAAATAAATAACTTAATTACATGTAAAATTTTGCTTAGACTTTGTTTTGCTCTACGAAATAATAATCAATATATATAATTTCTAAATGTTGTGTTGTGCAGTCGTAAATAAAGTGCCGTTAAGTGTACTCAAATAAGCTATATGATATAAGTATTTAGCTCACCACTTTTTATTTATACATAATTAATCCTATAAAGTTTTAAAAAAAATCATCATGAAAAATATCTACAAAATTCTTCTCGTCATTGGAAACTTTATTTTGGTCCAGTCCACTCCCATTGAAGACTTGTCGGGATCATCAGAGGACACGATGGACTTCATTGATATCGACAAGTAAAATTATAATCCGAATTATCACCATATATGCAAGACAAAGAAATTTAATTATAATGTGTAGTATTTAAATCATGTCTATGTATGCATGTTTTCTGATTTTCTATGTGCAGACTCTACTATGATTACGAAGAAGAAGAAGTGCCGGAAAATATCATCCGAGATGAACTACCAGAATCTCCAGAGAAATGGAATTTGAATATTTTAGTTGCTGTGTTTACATTGATCCCTATTTTCCTCGCCCTTGCATTTTGCTGCTGTTGTATTTACACAAAATGTTTTGATGATGAGTGCGAGTCTTTTAGTTCTTTCAAGTCTTCATACATACGAATCCATTGAGCAACTGTTTTCAATTTCCCATTTCCCCATATATACTTTACTCTACTTCTAATTGTACTATAAGTAAGTCTACAGATACATGGAGTGGAGTACATTTTAATTTCTTGTCTTGTAAGGAAGTCGTGAGAATGGAGAATGATAGTAATATAAGGAAGCCGGAAAAGTTTTATATATGATTCAATTAAAATTTAATATTTTGCTTTCAGTTTCCATCTACTCAAAATGTCAATTTCAAAATTAATCAGTTTGGAATGAGTTTAAAATTGTTAACTGTAAAGTCCACCATCGTTTGTACCTATATGTCATTGCACTTATTTTCCATAAAGGAAATCTATATTTTTTGGGATGAAATTATATCTTATATATTTAAAATGTTATTATTATTTATTTGTGTAATGAATGATCTGAAATGTGTTCAGACTTCATAGAGTAGTTTAATTTTTCTGTAGCCAATAAAGTACTTATCATAATGTTAGTAAAACCCACACACAGATTTGCATTACCTACCACACATTTATTGGAAATATTGTATTTAAAGTCAATCATGATAATCTTATACCAATTATTCAGTTGATCTTATTGTTATCTTGCTTGACGAGAGTTTATACAGCATTTTTTTTGCGGGTTTTTGAAATGCGTATGCGTAGCGAGAATTTTTGCACGCATTTCTTGTAGGCCCGTTGCAAAAGTTCAAAGATCCAAGGAAATTAATGTGAATTGCTTTATATACAAACTGCGGGATTCTGCCATGTATTAATTCTGTTTAGAACATCTCCAGTATACCGTTTACATTTACAGAGAATACAAATACATTTTCTATCGAGTCGGTCACAAAATGCAGTTTACATACAGCAGTTCCATGAGGTTATATCAGTAGTATAGATTTCGGCGTGTCGAAAATCTTAATCAGCAGTTAGACTATCCGCATAAAATGTAATTTAGACAAATAACGAGAAACGAGTATTTTTTTGTCTAAAATTCAACTATGCCGTCATTCAATAAAATGTATTGTTTCATTTTTATTCCTTTAAATTTTTTGCGTTCGAGTTGCATTTGTTTACCAGGAAAATATTGTAAGTTCTGTTTCCGCCATTTATAATTATTATTACAGTGATCACAGTTTCATTAAGACAAAAGGTTTAACAGTAACATCTCTGTACAGAAATCCATCAGCAGTCATATATGTATAAGATAAATAAATTTAAACCATTTCCAAACTTACGATTATAACACGAAACTTGTAATCTTGCGATTACTACATAGAGTTGAAAATCTCTGAAACATTTATCTATATATGTATATTGTCATTACAAAAATTTGAACTCTCATCTTGATTTTGGATTTTGTGAAATGTCTTAACGACGGCCATACACAGCAACTGGTTTGAACTCCTGATTGGATCCGCCGTACCTATAAAATCGGTCAATCACACCATTTTGTAATTGGAAATGTGAGTAAAGTTTATAGACTCGGAGAGACGAAAGCTTTAGGGCCTTTGATTCATTTAAAATGAATTATTTTGTAGAGCCTTATTAACGGTATATTTAAATTTTCTGAATAAGTACATAATATATGCATGAGGAGACTATTTAAAAAATAATTACCATGAAGGGATTTGTTGACTTCCAAAAATCCGACGGACGACTGGGATCCCTGTATAAAACAATCGAGATCATTTTTTATTTAATTTAAATTCTTTAATTTAAATGTGTATTGTGCAGAAGAAACCCTCAAATTATACATATAATAAATAGCTTGACATTTCATACATTTCTGTTTGCTGGTTCCGTATATTTCCACTTTAGCCATGGCTGGCCCAAAAACTGAAATAAATCATGTCAGTTTAATTTGATGAAACTCAATTTTATATATTATGGAAATGAGACATTTCACATAGGTATTTTTGGTTTGTCTTTTTACGTGGCTTGAAAATCCGTATCAAGTTTTCTGCAAGGAAATTGGCGTTGATAATCACAGTTGCTCCCAAGTGATTCGTAATCAACTCTCTGTAAGTGAGTGCAAGTTTAATGAGGAAAGCCAATGTGGGGACATGAGAAACTTGTCGTAGTTGTAGCCCATCAAAATCCACTAAAAACAAAGCTTCACTCACGGGCCTTTCCTCCGTACTTCGTTGGTGTATACTAAAAAGCACAATCATTGAAATTCATTGTATATTTGACAGTTTCTAATTTTAATTTTAATTTAATTCTAATTTTAATATGTTATAAATACATATACTTGTAATGAAAAAATGTGCCTTTCTTATATACCTTTTGATAATTCTGTATGCACCTTGTTTGGCATATTTTTCAAAATTCTTTACTAAGTCGCCCCCAGTCTCGACGACATGTCGCATATCAAATTTCCCAATTTCAGCTGACCAAATGGGTCGGTCATCTTCGTCATAACCTGCAATCAAAGTTTATACATTTGTCAAATTTTGATTCACCAAAGTAAATGAATGATATCTGTTGGTTGATGTATACAAAAATACGGTATACCGGATAAATAATAAGGGTAATTTTTTTGAATGAAAGTTGGTGCTTCCCACGTGTCCAAGTCGTCCGTGAGGTCGTTGACAAAAACCTATCACAATATACAAATACAGTTGAGTTTAATAACATATTCAGGTATAATAAATACGATAATTTACTGTTTTTTCCTTACACTGTCAGTCTGATTATACGCCACAGAGTTTAAAATATCAGAGTCTGGAATTTGTCGCTTGGAAGAGACTTTTGTGCCAGTTTTGCCAGTTTGCACTTGAAGAGTTGTAGGTTTCCTCGTTGTAGAAGTTATAGTCGTTGTTGTACCAGGTTTTCCAGGATCACTTTGAATTGTATCCTGACTTGCCATTTCAACTACTGGAGATTCTATGGTAATATTTTTGAGTGCTTCCCGTTTGGTTGCCAGTGACTCTGAACCTGGTAAGACGGTAATTGTTGTGACAGGGGAAATGGTCCTCGCTTCCTCAGACAAAGCCAAAGAGAGGCGTAGTAAAATGATAATCACAATTTGTAACATTTTCTATCTATTTAATTATGTTTACACACAAAATAAGAAAACAAACACTCCCGAACAGGAATTCAAAGTTGACAATATGCAAAAAAAATGAACAATGAGTGAAAAACGGGAAATTGTTTTTATCTCTCCATTAAAAAAAAAAGTGCACAATCACAATAAAACTAATGAACGAGATAAACAATGAGTTTTGTGTGTAAGTATGTGTATTCCAAGCTGGGTTTTGATGTTGACAAAAGTTTGAGATGAGACGACTCACAGGACGCAGTGAATGAGCTTCAATTGAATACTGAATGATGTTCACAGGGAATGAAGTTTTGCTCTCTTTTTTAATGGAAAATTAAATTGCCAATGCTTATTCCTCTATTTCCATGAAGAGCCAGGAGACGTATATATATTTCTTGTGTAAAGCTACAAGATCTTTTTGCTCACTGTTGAGAAATCACACTCACTGGATAACTATATCTGAACACTCACGCGAACACTATAGGAATACTAGGATTTATGTAATAGTTAATAAAATGAGGAGAGACACAGAGAAGAGAAAAACACACACACACACACACGCAGCACCGACTATCTTTCTCTGTGATCCTTTCTGTATACACAGCGTTCACACGTTTTGAATCAAATCAGGGAATTTGTATACATTATTACAAGTAAAAAATTGTAAGTTCTCTTTATTATTATTATGATGATCGTTTCTATATATTTCCCTTTTCCTTTCGTTTCGTTTCTAACGATTTGTATATACCTAAGTAGTTTTTACTTAGTGTCCTCCTCCCATTCACTACAAGTTTTTATCTATTTCATGTACAGATTTACAATTGCAAGTGACCATTTAACAATTGACTGTATACATATACTGATGCTGGTGCGCAACAATCAAAAATCTACACACATTTGGTCAGATTAAGAAAGTCTGTACAATTTTTTTTTTCCTCAAGCGACTTTTGACTTTTGTGTTATACTGTTTAAATTTCTATCCAATAGACAGACACATCACACTAACACACAATAGAAAATATTGTACAGCAAGAACATTATTATCTCTCTGGCCCATTAACTAGCTAACCTGTTGAAATACTCGCGACTCGCGAGTAGTCGTGAGATTTTATTATTATTATATCATAATCATACATGTGTATATGATGTATGTGTGTGTATGTGTGTGTCTGTGACTGTGAATTGTATGTATGTACATGTACATACATTGTGCCAGATTTTCCTCTGTCTCCATGCACAGTGCACACGCTTCGACAACGTTCATCTCTCTCATCTATTCTCCCTTCTTCTTGTATAGTCTTCTGTGGTGAACACTTTGTATATTTTCTTCTCCTTTCCTCATTAATTCGTTATTTACATCTGTACAATTGTCATGACTTTTATCCTGTACATCTTTCTATGTTGTATTGTCTGTATATAGTGAGTGAGTACTCACTACATTTTCATGCGTGTGTGTGTGTACACTGTGTACGTATCTTATGTGTGTGTGTTTTGCAAATTGGAAAATGTAATTTGAAATTCTCGTGACTGTCCGCTCGCTGAAGGCAATCGATGAAACGTCATACATTATTATGTATTGTTATGTAGTATTATTAAATATTTCCATTTCCCCTCGAAAGTCTTACAGATTTAATGCGAAGAGAGAATCTATTAAAGTTTAAAATGATTAAATGAGGAAAGTGTCAGGAGGAAAAGAGAAGACGAGTTCACACTTCCCCTTTAATCTCATATATAAGAGATGATTACTAGCACTAATAGCAAGTCTGTACCATGGATAAGACTTTTACGTGTACGTACAATTTACAAAATACAACTCTGAAAATTGACAATGGTAAGTTGGTTATTTAAAATTAACAGCTCGAAAGGTAAAGGGTATTTTGCACTTTACACTTTTCTAAAAACCTCTTTAATTTCTTTTGTACGAAGTGAAAACTCTTCATATATGCCATGTTTTCCCCTTTTCTCTCACGTTAAAGAAGATTTCTTTTAAAGCAATTGTAAAAATAGTTATCGTGTATAGCCAAACAAAAAGAGTTGATCAAATTCTGCACGTGTTTCACCTCCATAAAAACAAAAGCAGTTTCAATTACCTATGTCTTATGTCCATCAAATTCACATTGATCACATGTTCTTATAAATTGTATCTGTATAAGGTCAGAGCTAGACCACTGTTTTGATTTTCTGTCTGCTGACCTAATTAATAAGTCTATTTACATATGTACATGAGAGGGCCGAATTAATTAGCATGGTTATGAATAAAACAAGTATATGGAATGTTAATACAAACACGTGCATACATACAATGAAGATTGTATAGAGGAATATTATGAATTGATTGTACAATTGACAACAGTCACTAAGAATTATTACTAATTTGCGTTGTCTATCGTCCTTTGGATTTATCTGTGTGCAAAATTTATTTGAGAGTGAGTTAATTTTCATGATTTTCCCCACAGTATAGAATTTTATGGTCTCTCTCTCTCTCTCTCTCTCTCTCATTCTCTCATTCTCTCATTCTCTCGAGTCTGAACTTGAACCTCGGACGAGCTGACAGTGAACAGTGAACAGTGAACAGTCTCACGGAGAATGTTATGCAATGGGTAATTACTATGTCAGTAGTCTGTACCAAGTGTGAAAAATGTGCACACACTTTAGTAGTGAGTATAGTACATACTATTTACAATTACTACATAGTTTTTCATTTTTTCTGTAATGATTTGCCGAGAAAAATAAATTAACTTGTCTTCATTTCAGATCCATACTCAGAATACAGATATAGGTATTTAAGGTATATATAGGTTATGGAACTTTATTTCAACAACAAAATTCTTAAGAACCTAGACGAGATAACAAAAATATATAAGAAACTAATTTTTCCTTCTTCTATTTAGCCGAAAACCTTCAAAGGCTTAAAATCTTTTCTGCCACCATAATATTCTGGTATTTGGTCACCCAACTTCCTTCTCACCTGAAATGTAATAAAAGTAAACAACAGAGTTAAATAAAGTGGATTAAAAGTATCAAACCGTGATTACAATCAAAATACAATGTATTTAAATTGATAACATAAAAAACTATATCATCTTACAATCGGCAGCCATTTGGCTTTGGACGTTCCATAGACCTCAACCTACACCAAAATTCATGTTTTATTGAAAGAATTCAGGAATCTCAACATCATTTATTGATACCTAAAAACCGTTAATTTTAGTTTAAACGTATATAGCCATACCTTTTCGATTAGATGGCCAAAAACTGGGCGAAGGATATTGACAAGCTGTTCTGCTATGAAATTGGCGTTGACAATTATCGTGGCTCCTAAATGCTTAGTCAGTAAATCCCTGTACTGGCTGGCCAATTTGAGGAGCCAATTCACACCTGTGAACCACCGAAAACAAAGTACATTCACATTTCACATTTCACACACAACCATTTTACTAAAATTACACGCATCCACATTTCCGAGATAAAATATCTGTACATATTTTTTTTTCACTTGGTAAATGAGCAAGTTGTTCGAGAGGCAATCCGTCGAAATCCACGAGAAACAGAAGTTCATTAATCGGTTCTTCTGGTGTGGATTTAAATTTCATACTCTCAATGAGTCTGTACTCTAATTGTGCCATGTATTTGTCAAAAAACTTGAGCGTTTCTCCACCCTCTGACAGAATCCTTTTTAAATCCCAACGTCCGAGTTCCATCCCCCATACTACGGATATTTTTAGAAGTCATATAAAAGAATGAGTTGACAGAGCAAAATCATGAATGAATTCAATGGAAAAAACATACAGTGTGTAAATGTTTGAATTTACTTGGAATATTGTCTTCTGAATACCCAGCAAGATAATATCTTTCAAATAAAAGTATAATACCACATATGACAACCATTTTAGATATTTATTGTGAAGTAGTTTTTTAGAGAAATTCATAGTGACAATTTACGGGTAATTTTTGCGGATCCAATAGGGCGCTTCAAAAATTTCCAATGGATTTTGAATAGTCTATAAATTACAAACAAGAGATTTTTACAGTCAAGTCAAGATCCAAAGTATCCAAAAGTATTCATAGGATTATTTTCTTACATTATCCGATGTATTCCCAAGAGGCAGCATTCCTCCAGTCAAAGAAAGGATTGCCGGACTTTCAGTTATTCTCTCATCAGATTCCATTCCAAAAGGATTCTCAGTGACTTTCGCCATTGAAATGATGAATAAATTAACAGTTAAAACGGTAGCAAAAGCAGCTGAAGTGGGTAACATGATGATGATTTATTTTGTCAATTCAGAATTCAGAATCAAATGACAAACTTTTTTCCTTAATTGTTGGGTGAAAGACAAAAACGTGATTTTGACGATAACAAGGATGCACAACACTCAAACTTGACGTGTTCCAACGTGAACTTGACAAAGACTGAAAAATGACCAACGTCAATAAAGGAATGGAAATGCAAGCAATACTTGATAGACATCTAACTGAACCCTGAACATTGAATTGAATAATGAAATGATGAAGAAAAATGAAGAATGCGCCAATCAACCAAGAATCCAAATACACGGTGTGATAAAAAGAATCATATAAAATTAACATTCACTAATGCATTTCAAGTGTTTGTACATGTACACACTCCAGATCCATATAACAGCTATATGCTTCTTTGTGCACTCGTCTGAGTGTGAGTAAAAAATCACAGAAAATTGACAGAAAAAAGCAGTCTGTAACCAATAACTAGCAAATACCTACAGACACACACTAGCAAATGTAGATGCATGTTGATGCATTACACAACGAGCAACCTTGTAGAAATACATAGCTCATGGATAATAATCAAGCATTTGTTTTTATGCCTAGCAAATAACAAATGCTTGAGTATTGAGACTTGAGACTTTTGCTACCATTTTCTGCCAGAAAGTTAGAAATTATCAACTGGTTCTTGCATTTGTTTTTTTTTGTGTTCTAATGATTAATGAAGAGACAAGGATTTCGTACCCCATCATTTATGGGGGGTTTTTTTCTTTTAATTTTGACTTTGTTGCGACTTTAAATATCAAATAGTTTACGAAAGAAACCATAATCAGTATAATCCTCTAGACTTCCTGCAAATTAATTCAAATTATATAGCCAAAGTACCCTATTACATACATGAATATACGGATATTCTCAATCTTTTTTCTATATATCTTTAATCGTCTTGGACGAATTCCTAAATTGAATTCACACTCAAGTTTCAGATCACTTGTGCGTGAGAACTAAATGCAAACGTAAAAAAAAGTGTGTTTTTATGATGAAAATACCATGTGAAACTTGAAAGGTTTCTCAGGGAAATGCCCTTTGATTCCCATCGATTCGAGAGTTACTACAGATATTTTCCAGTAGTACGTACTTATTAAGATTTTATGAAGTTTGAGTTTTGAAATCTTTACCCATGGAAAGCGAGAGTAGATTAGTATTTTTTAAGTGGACAGACTCTTACTTGACTGATTGAGGAAAATGGCCAGTGAATGGAAATCTGATTCTGAACAAAGATTTGACAGTATGTTAAAGCAAATGAATGTTTCACACAAACAATAGCCATGAACGCACTCGTCATGACTTCAAATTAATTCACAAGTGTGTTGGACTTGTGTACACGTTTATTTCACTAATAATAAGTTTTTATGGTATTCTATATAGCTGACAATCCTTGCCATTTATCACCTGGATTCGCGTCAACATTAAATATGTACAATATTTTATATCATAATGAGAGCAAAAGCTGGGTGTTTTTTTCCCCGTCTTTTTTTGTAAATCGTGTTGAGAAATCATGCGGACGAGAGGGAAATGGTAAAATGGACTAACAAATATGGTGGAATAAAATTAATACATTACGAACATGCGAACACCCTGTGCGTTCAAAGAAAGAGAGACAGAAAATAAAATAAAATGAAGTAAAATATGATATAATACTGTCATGATGAGAGCTGACGACTTGTGTTTTTATATGTACATGGTTACGGGTTGAACTTTGATCTCCTTCTGTAGCAATGAAAGATTCCAAATACTCTGCAGACTGAACATCCCTCAACGCTACGATATTTTGACTATATGTAGGAAATTTTGAATTCTCGTCTTTCTCTTTGACTGCCCTAACCGTAGATTGCCGCAGGCTTCCATGTTTTTTTGCCACCATACCATTCGGGTAATGCGTCTCTATTTCCGATACTTCGTACCAATTTCCCTTTCCACTTTTCAGGATTAGTACCAAATACTTCGATTTTCTCCAATATTGACCCAAAAACTGGACGCACAAGCTAAAAGGGAAATAAGATAAACCGTATTGAAATACATGTCTGTACCAACATTTTCAAAGGTATTCAAATTTCAATCAGTATATACAGATGAATCCACGGAAACTTACATTGATGAGATTTTCTGCTAAAAAGTTGGCGTTCACCGCGAGGCCAATGAAAATGTGTTTTTCAATGAGATCCCGGTACTCTTTTGCCAAATGAATAATGAACTGTACAGTTGGGACATGAGCCATTTGGACAAACGAGAACTCGTCAAAATCTGGAAATCATTCAAAATTCAATTACAACAATAAATTAGTATTTTTCCGCTAAATCAAGCAGAAAAATTCCAGCGTATAGAGATGTATGTAGAAACATTTGTAATGTTTCAATATTACCTGCAATGAAAATGGCCTCAGTGACAGGATCATCAGGTGTGCTCCTATATAGAATTATTCAAAATCAAATGTAAAAATTTCCATTGTCGTCTGTCAAGTTCCTTTCATATACATACATGTGACAGTTTTTTTTTTCGTTTTCATCGTATTAGTGTCTCACCTATTTTTAATGCTCTTGAGCACTCTGTGAGCGGCTTGTTGAATGTACTTGTCAAATTCTTGCATTTGCTTTCCCCCCAGTTCTACCATCTTTCGTATATTCCACTGAAAAAAAAAAAAACGTCATATTTATTTCATACAGTTAATATACAAACATGAAATATTCAAAATAAACTGACTGACTATGTATATATAACTGATTTGTACGTTTGGTTAAATCGACTTACTTTTCCAATTTCTGCTGCCCAAACTAAAATGATTTTCAATTAAAAGAAGAAAACATTTTTATTAGACTTTGTTTGATAGCTTCTGAGTGTAAATGTGTACATAATTAGTTAGAAATGAACAGTTAAAACTTACTTGGTCTGCCTTCACCGTCATAACCTGCAATCAAAGTTTATACATTTGTCAAATTTTGATTCACCAAAGTAAATGAATGATACCTGTTGGTTGATGTATACAAAAATAGACAAATTACCCGATAAATAATATGGGTAAAATTTCCTCATTTCATATGGCGCCTCCCACGTGTCTAAATCAACTGGTAGTGGACCGTTTCCCCCATAAATCTATATATGTAAAGAAAGTACCATTTAAAAACAATGCTCAAGACAAGATATTTTGAAACTGAAAAGAGTTATTTTTGAAGAAATTGAATTGTAAAATTCGTACGGTTTCTGAGATGTTGACCAAATGAGCTAGATTTTTTTCATCGAGTAGAATTAGATTATCGGATGTGGACTCTGTCGTCGACGTGTTTAATTTGTCTTCAATGGGATTCTCTGAGACATCTTGAGCCAAAGTACCAGATAAATACACTCCAGTGAGTGCAATTACGATCACAAGGAAATTAGAATGCATTTCAATATTTATCCAATATATACACACACTTCACAAACAAACAAAAATTCACAAAGTGAAAAACTTTGATGGACGCGGACTACGACAATGAATTCTATGTTATACGTTTGTGGGAAATGAAACAATAAAAAATTTGCATGAAAAATTCCTTGGATAAACTGGAAACTGCGTGGAACTTGATGATGATGATGATTGTTTCTCAAGACCAAGACTCGAGACTCAACACACTGAAAGGAATCCACACACCATGTGTACGAATATCATGCAAATGGAAACATTTTATATCCACGGAGCTCCGCACTTTAATCAGTGTAAAATCTGGTTCTGGTTTTGATTCATTCAGGTATATATGTGTATGACGCAGAGACGTAAAGTCGAAAATCTTGCCTATTGCTTTCTTATACCTACGTAAATCATTTTATGAGAACAGTCAGTTAAAACCATTGAATTACATATCTAATAGGTGAGTGTTTGTTGTTGTGTGTGTGTGTGTGTAGATATGCAAAACAATGCTTCTGTCTTTACTCTAAACTCTAGTCTGCATATAAAACACGAACATGAATTGGAAAAAGGAGGTAAGGAAATGAAGACAGAAACTTCCTCAACAGTTTTTAAAAAAATAATAATAAATGAGGAGATTATGGATAATTTGCTGGATTTTCGAGGCTATGTAAATCGTGTTATTTGATACCCTTTGGCTTTATTTATTTCCTTATTTTCCAGTAGAAAAAAGTGGAACTATATACAAACTGCACCAAGTTTTCAAATCAATATATACAGATATTGACTATCCGTCCATCAAAAAGAAAATGTCACATGAACATGTACGTACATCAAATTGATATAGTTTTAGCAATCTTAATTCTCATTTATGTATGCGTCCACTGTAAAAACACAGACAGAGAGAGAGAGAGAGAGAGAGCTCTCCGGAACTTTTTTGACGAGCGTGGGAAACATTCAATAAAAAAGCAATACAAGCACACACCAAAATGAAGAGTAAAAACTGTGCAAGTATTTCCACACATACATATACGTAGTTGCGTGCTATATATTCAATCATCTTCGGAACGTAAACTGCAAATTTTTTTCATCTTTCCTCAAATCTGGAAGTTTGCTTTTTTGTGCACATCATGTAGATGATCGAGATAAAGAGCATGCTATGGATTTTGTTAGCTCAAAGGTTGTGATGGCAAATGGTTTGTATCATTTCAATTGAATCTGCTGTGATGCAGACTGACGTCACTGAAGTAAGAGGCTCCTCATCATGGAACTTGTTTGAAGACGTATACAAGCGGTAGAAATGATAATGATAAAACATATAGGAAAAATAAATAGTAGAAGTAATGGAAACTCGAATCTAGTTTCACTTGTTCTCATCCTGTCTTGATGTTTGATGCACACTCAAATCTCCATGTATTGTCGTCAGCTATATTGTAGAAACAACGTGATCATTTGTAGCATATCACGTTTTCTAAGTGCAAATGCCAAATGTTCATTTCTTTCCTCCTATATAAATAATAAGATTCATTTTCAGATTACGAAGATCGTCCTTTATGGAGGTTGATCTTCAAATGCTGTGTATACAATGTAAAGTGGAAACTCATGCTTATGAGGATGTACATTTTTTTGATTCTACAGATATTGATAAAAATTAAATGAAAACTAGTATAGAACAGATTCGATTAGATATTCAATAAAAATCTCCACCGAATTCAAATTAAGTCTTTGGAATTCCACTCGTCGTCGTAGATCCTAAAAACTTACCTAATACAACTCAAGTGTCTGTAGTCTATACTGAATTTTGATCATGGAACGACTACACTGGTAATTATTTATTGTTGAGGTTGGTTGGTTGTGGTTTTGACATGAGTTGAAACTAGTTTTTGTTTGGTTTAGAAAAAAAAACCAAATAAAAACTACCACATTTTTCTTGATTAACATTATGCACGACGTCTCGCAAGAGTTATGTAGACAAAACTTTTTGATTATTCTGATTTCTATATAGTTAAAAAAACTGGAGCTTCTTGATTGCCAAGTTTTCACAATGAGTTAGCTTTTTTTGCGCACGTTGGATGTCCCGCGTGAAAATTTTTAATAAGTGCAAATACAAATCTTGTTGGTATTTATACTCAAATTGTATCGAAATATATGTGCAAAATAGTTTTTATTCTCATTTGTCTGATTTCATGTAGACGATTTAACCATTTAAGTAATCATTTAACCAAACAAAGTCAGGACTTTATGATTAGGGTAACCTCCATATTCTTCTGGTAATGCGATCTTTGGAAAAGCTCTCAATAGCGCTGGTAGCCATTTTTTCTTATTCGTCCCAAAAAATTCGATACGACTCGTGACCTGACCCAGTACTGGACGCACAATATTTATAACCGTTTCTGCTATGTAGTTTACATTTATAAGCACAATTTTGTGTGTATACTTTGCAATCAGCTCATAATTATCCCGAGCTAGCTTTAGAACTAATGAAATCACTCTAATGGCAGTAATTTGGTCTAATTTGAGTCCATCGAAATCGATTAAAAATGAAGCTTCATGGACGGGCTGATCTGGAGTGGAGCGGAGCCTGTGTGATTTGATAATAAAATATGCTGCTCGTCTCGCATATTTTTCAAAGTCCTCTATTGCCGACTGTCCACCATAAATGATTTTCTTCAAGTCGAATTTTCCCCATTGAGTTATGAAAATCGGACGGTTGGAGCCGTCAAAGCCCGTTAGAAAGAAGGGGTAGTCGACTGAGAATTTTGCTGGTGGGATCCAGCTTTCCAGTTCGTGACCGGGGATTGTCTGACAAAAAAAATCGGAATCAAATACAACAATGTTCTATGAAATTTCTCTGGGGTCATTTTCTCAAGAGTTTTGTGCAGATTATGTAAAGCAATATCTATATGAATACAATTATCAAACTTTCTACTTATGTAGTCAAAAGTTTTTCTTACGTTATCCGGTTCTCCAAAGATAAACAATCCTGTTTGTGACTCGGTCTTATTATTTTCCTGATAATTGCTCGTGTCTTTACTATCTGTAGTTTCCGTGTACTTGGACTCTGATTCCAATTCCATGGACGACTCCATAATATCCGCACTCTCTGTCACGAGAACATCGTCGGGGATTGTCGGTACGGTTGTGTAGACAGCACTGGATGAGTCAGTCACTTGCTCAATTGCATCCTCTCTATCTCCGTGCACAATAATAGCTTGAAAAGACGAGATGAGCACCAAAATTAACTGAAATTTCATTTTTAATTTGACTGTATACAAAATATTTTTTTTTGTAAATATATCCACTCTACAAATTCTCAAATTCAAATTTAAAGTTTCCGTTTCAGTTTCAACTTTTCACTGACTTAAACTCTGGATTATAACAAATAAATCCAGAGTATTCAGGATGGAAACTGAAAATAGACGATGGAGCAACGTGGAAATGAGAGTAAACCGTACGTTTGTCGTCCATCAAGTGATAAGTGTTCAGTAAGTCTCTCCATGATAGTAATTTGCAGAAATGGTCTAGAGGAAAAAATTGTACATTCTTACAATAGTATTCACTAAATTTCCATTGTTTATGTGTAACAAAATCGGAACTATTCGATGAAACTTGCTCGTAATTGTTGATTTAATTGTAGATTATATAGGGCTTGGTCTTGACAGATGAGAATGCCCTCAGTGAACAATTAACAAAAATTCTTCTCATGGGAAAGAAAAAGTGAGTTTACAATTTAATTAATTGACAGCCAAGACAAACCATGTTTGCACGTTTACAGTTGGAATGCAGTTTTATTGTCTGGGAAAATTTTAGACCTACACACAGTACATATGATCATTCTGTATTCAGTCTACAGTCTACACTCGACAGTTACACAATTAATCATAGTTATTGACCGCAAAAGCAAAATGACTATATATAGTAATTTGCATATATGCAAACGAGGAAAATGACTGAAGAAAATGACTGAAAACCATGATTTTTGACAAAAGGTATTGTTCTAGTTTTATTTTCTCACGAATCCATTGCATAGTAAATTTGACAAAGTAAGGATGGCAAACAGGAAAATACCTTCATTATATATATTGTCAATTCGAATTTTGAAATGAAGTCATTATTAATTATGACAGTACTTGGCTATGTGTCATTTTGAAATTCAAAACTCAAGACTAAACTGTCTAGTTGTATATTGCATATAAATTAACTTCAAAAAAGAACTTGTTTATACTGGAACAAGGTGAGTTTTTATTTTATAGCAGGTAAACAGGAAAGTTTGTCGAAAATCTAAAGAATTTTTGCCAGTATAAGTTGCATATAGGGAAGTGTTGCAGTGTGTAATTTTCCTTATTTTTATGTCGTATTAGAAATATTCAGCAGTCTCAAACACCTTGTGCCTAATTGTATTGAATGCACAAAATGCAATGAAATAAATATAAATCGGACAATAGTTGTATGGATATAGGATTTAAATGCAAAAACTTTATTTGTCAGTAAGAAAGCTACGTATAGTACATAATACTTTCACCAGGATTCACAAATATTTCACCAGGATTTACTAACTTAATACTGCTCATACGATAATAATACTTCTCAGTATACACGTTACTATAGCTAAATACAATTAAAAGTCTGGACATGAGGAGCATAAAAATACAGTTAACTTTGCGAAAACTGAGATTTAGCTACTTGATTGTTGCATCGGTGGTCGTGTGAAAACGATCATATGGAATTTTTCAATACTATGTAGTATATATTAGATATGTGAGGTTGATACATTGTTGGAAATCAGAACGTCCTCAACGGCCGTACACAGCCAGCGGTTTGAAGGTTGAAATGCCCCCGTAAAAAGGTGGAAGCGATTCCTTGGGGAAATGGCGAAGGAGTACAGGAGTCCAGCGAGCCCTAAAAATCCGAGTTTATTGAAGAATAAAGATTAGATTACATAGGCATAATATGCCTATTATAGTAATAATATATAACTGACTATTGCGACTCACCGATTATTCCCGTACACGGTGACTTTTTCAAGAAGTTTCCCGAAAACTGGTTTGACCAAGTTAATTAGCTGCTCAGTAACAAAGTTGGCTGCAAAAAAAGAAGAAGATATTGTTCGATATTAAATTCATTTTTTCTTAATTGTGTTTGTACTAAATGTTTTATATTTATCATGATAGTTAATCATACCGTTCACAATAATTATGTAAGCAATGGTCTCTTCCAGAAGTTGTCTGTATTGCATAGCCAGCTTCAAAACGTACGTCAAACCTATATATTCACATTTACAATTTGAATCAAATGTCGTCTTATTTATTCGACAGCTTTAAGCTTTAAATGATATCTCATATCTGAGTACATTTCATATATGAAGTTGAGGATAAGAAAACCCGCCACATACCATTTTTACTTTTTTGCATATTAATATGCACAAAAACATGGGCTATTTTATGCAAACAGTTAGAAATTTGTAAAAAAATTGCAAATATTTTTAATTAATTTACAAAGTTTAGTTGAATTCAAACAAAATACATGACGATTTCTTTCTTGTGATTTTTTTAATTACAAAATCATCGAGAAACGCCGTGGCGCTAAAAGGAAAACTCAAATATCTCGACTTCTAGATACTGGTATGTGGCGGGTTTTCTTATCCACAACTTCATATATCACTGAAAAATTGAGTTGAATTACTTACTTTGAAAACTTGCGAATTGTTCCAATCTTAATCCTGTCAATCAAAACAAAATTAGACAAAAATCATCAATTGTCCATTTTGCACTCTTAGAATAATATAATTGTAATGTTGAATAAAAATGTATAGCATACCTTCGAAATCTAAAATCATGGCTATCTCATGATTGTTTTTATCTCTGCTTGTGTGGCTTTTGACCATTCGATGGGCAGCTACACGAAATACATTCAATCAATTAAGTTTTTCCCCTTATACAAATGATAAAAGAAAATTTATTACATATTATTTCAAAATGATTACTTTGCTTGACGAATTTATCAAAAATTTCTAATCTTCCTTCATCCACAAGTCTACGAATATGATATTTCCCTGTGGTGAGTATAAAAAATACAAGTCAAAATTATATATTGACTTCAAATTGAACGAGAAAATCTAACGCTTACCAAAAATAATTCTGGATTTTTCAGTGCTTTATTTTTCTACAAATTAAAAACTTAAATACCAAGCTCTGCAATCCACAAAGGTTTATCTTCAAAGTCATACCCGGCAAAATAGTATCTTAGAAAAGTAAAATATCACATATGAAAACAATGTTTGACATTTAATGTACATTTTTTTTTCGGAGATATATTCGTACGGGTAATTCCGCTGGATGTCCATCGGCGGTTTCCATGTTTCTAGTTCATTTTCATCGTCTGATAATTCTTTAAACGAAACCTGTCAGATATAATCAGAAATTATTATTACAAAAAAACTTTGACAAGAACGTGTTTGTTTCCCTATTTTATTTGCTGAAAACTCAAATAAAGAATGAATTTTTTGTGTACATGTGTATTATCTGTAGTATTTTTAGGGATAATCTCATTTTCCTCTACTGGAACAAACGAAGGCGAAGAAGTCGTTTCAGGAATTTCAGTAGCTGCTTCAGGAATTTCAGTAGCTGCTTCAGGAATTTCGGTAGTTGCTACCGTGGTGACTTCTACTTCTTCTACTGCATGAGTCAAACTCAAACTTAAACTGATTGTGAGCACAAACACTAACGACAAATATAAAATGGGATTCATTTTGAAAAACAAAAACTTTACTGTTTATTTTTTAAAGTTGTCGAAACGCTGGAGTAATAAATAAACGCAATCTATATGTTCTTTGAGTTGTAACGTTTTAAGTCGCACTGCTTAAATCAACTGAATGCATTTTCTGAGCAACACAAATCCACCCACAGTAAAAATCATATATACCTGGTAGAAATAAGATACAGAGCACCCTTTGTAACACTTGTGAAATTTTTAATGAAAACTCAAGTTTCAAGGTAATGAGTAATAAAGTTTTTTTTACAAAAACAAAAAAAAAACAAACTTTTTCTTTTCGTTTTTTGGATATGTCCGTCTCAGGCTAAAATGTACACGAAAATTTCACAAGGTGGAAGAAAAAAGTAAAAAGTCGCTCGTTTATTTTGCTACTGACTGATGAGAATGCTCGTCGTCCGCCTAATATCCATTTTCCTCTTCGGTCATTACTTAATTTCAATGTAAAAATATATGAAGGGAAATCTTAGTTTGTATTGAGCAATTTTATGCATGTAGCATGTATTATTTTTTGTATGTATAAACCTTTACAATATATACTAATAAAATATACCTACAATGGGAATTTTATTTCATTTATTCCTGAGGAGTGTATATAGAATGATCCAGTCAAAGGAGGAATCCTATTGGTATTTCTATGTGTGAGTATATATACCTACATTAATTTAAAAAGTCTTACTAGTTTTTTAAATATATATATAATATCTATATCTATATCTATATCTGAAAGTATGAATTGCTATCCGCGGAAAAGAAGAAATACACGTGACTTGTAACCTTATTCTTGACAAAAGGACAAAAGTATTCTGACCTTATAAATTTATTAATGTACATTGTGCAAACATTACATTTCCCACTAATATATTCGTTGGCTAGATTTCCACGTAAATCCAAATCTTGTCAACACATTTTGCCACATGCCAAGTTCCAACGTTTAAATATTTACTCTCAAAAAATGATTAAGAAATGTTAGTCATCATCATCATAGTACTGAAATTACACCCTGATTGGTATCGGTACCTCCATGGAGCTTTTTGTGGTAAAGATTATAGGATTCCTTTTCAATCTAAAAAGTTTGCTAGACACAGGAAATAGAAAGATTGTCAACTTACAATTCGTCCGCATTGGTTCGTTTACAGGTGGTAAACTACTATTTGTATTTGTAACTCAAGGAAGATACATTGCTGTTTTTAACAGGGCTAAGAATTCTATTTCCCATTTATTGGAAATACGCACATTTGCATTCCTGTTTGTTCAGTATAGAGCCAACACTTTCATTCAATTTACTTCCAGTCAAAATCACAATCAAAATGAACGTGGACACATGCCCAAATTTTTTTTCCTCCAGCTCTTGTATAGGAAAAAATATATAATAAGCCGTCTCGTGTACAATAAAAAAAATGATGACGGACTATGGTCATGTCTATATGTACTTGGACATATTTACCAATTAAATGATGGCGAGTTGGTAAGGATTCGTCTTGCATTATGCAGGCATATTTTTATATTATTTTATTGTATGTAGTGAGCAATTACACAGGTTAAAACTTGTGTGTTAAAAACTTTCATGGCTTCACAAGTATGTACACAAATGAAATTAACTTGAAGAACAGCGTAAAAACTTGTGCAATTTATAAAAAAATTCAATGATTATTATTATAGCAATCACCAGTAATTATAAGTTCATGTTGTATAGTGGTTGTTTAAAAATATCCAGAGAAAAGTTTATTTGCGCATCAAATGGTTAAAATTGTGTGGAAACTCAAACAAAATCAATGTCATCGCGTGCGTACGCGCTTAATATATTTATGTGAGCTTTTCTATAGTGAAAACTAAATGCACTCACATGTAGTTTAGTAGTTTTCATGAATTCATCATCAATTATTATTCACACTCTTGTAGGTTTCCTTTATAGTATCCATGAATTTTATTTTAACCTACAACTTCAGCTAGTTTATTTCCAAACCATAATTAATAAATATATACAGTTGAGGTTCAGGGAGAGAGCTTTAAAACTTTGACGATTAAGGATGGCTCAATCATTCGATTCCACAGAAGAAAATATAAACAGATAAAATACTTACTCATACCCTCATAAAAACATGTGTAAATCCACAAGGAATATATCTGAACCCCTGTGGATATGTATACTCATGACCTGTCCATTTAAATAAGTAGACATGTAAATAAGCCATAACACTTTCAAATATGTACTATACCAAGAAAAAAGACATTTGTAATGACGTATACATATGCGTCAGTATAGCCCTTCGCATCAGCATTTAAGCTCAAAAGATAAGATTAGGGAATGTATTAGAAAAAAAGGACAAGTTGAAGACGTATTTCGTATATAGGTGCGGGACAAACGGACTCTTGAAATTTTCTTTCTCCTCATAATATAAGTATACTATGTGACCAGAGAAATTTCCAGTTTGTATTTGGTCGTCCGCTGAAGAACTATAACACTATTCACTCATTTCTCTCCAAGTACATAGTAGCTACAACAAAAGACGAGCCATTCAGTGAAATTCTATAGTTTACAACATGGCTTTATCATACAAAAAAGTGTTGGCAATTTTATCCATCATGGTCCTCGTCGTCCTTGTGGCAGAACTCGAAGCCAAACCGGCTGCAGATTTCACAGATGATATCCGAAATACTGCTTCAACTGCCTACGAGTCAGCAAAGTAAGCAAGCATTTTCTCATTCATCCATTGCCAAGAAATCGAGCAAATATAGGTACATGATAATTGATAGTATAAAACGAGTCTCGTCAATAACTGCAGAGATGAATTTAATAAGGTTTTCAGTGAAAACTGTTCATACAGTTCATCAATTGCAAATGAGGTATCCTTCCCACACGGAAAACTAGTGCTGAAAACCCATACGACAATAATAAAAGAATTTTTTTCTGATTTATTTTTCTCAAGGGGTTATGGGTCAACTGCTTGGACATGGCTTCAAAAAGCAACGAAAACATCTTTATCGGCAACAAGGAGAGGAATCCAGACGCTTGAAGAAAGACTGTGAATACAAAAATCCAAATGACTGACTGAGTTAACTCTCTTCATCCAAGAGTCTAACCATTTTACTTACTTTTTTAAACATTTTCCCCAATTTTCTTATAATAATAAAATATGATGCACACGTTTTCTCGACTATTAAAACATTGAATGGAATTTCAAGCTCAATTTATTGCTGGAGCATTTACCTGTTTTTGATTTATTTTTTTATTAAATAATGTCGACGCATGTATATTTTCTCTTTTTGACTATACGAATAAAAAACTCATTACTCAAAAAACAGAAAATTTAAAGAAAGAATTGATTATTTTGAGGAAAAAAATTATTACTGTCAATTTGTCAATCTGAAAGCTATCGCCATTTCAGTTATAAAAAACGCTAAGACAGTTTTTCATACAGCATGCACTAGGTCAAAGTCCAATCTTGAAAGTCTTATTACATATTTAATAGAAAGTATAGTGTCAAGACTGTCAAGTCAATAACAATAATATGGGGCAAACATATAAAACTAACATGCACGAACTATACTTGAGCTAATGTGTAATATGCATGTTTAAACAATATGTAGTCAGCTCAAATTACAGAGATCGAAATTTGAGACCTTTGAATCGAATTGATAAAAAGATTTGTCTCATTGGTCATTATTTTGAGTAATGTAAATACAGATATACCTCACACTGAAAATGAAACCAGTGAAACCTGAAAGCAACCCTTTTAAGTGCTTGTGCGTGTGTGTACAAAGTGTCTACAATGAAAGCCTAGACTGAGTGCACTACAAATTGAGACCCGTCAATCAATGGAGAAGAAAAAATAAGTAAAGGCCAACTGTTCCACTTACAGAATTCTAACAATAAATCGAATTTTAAGTGCGTATGATAGTACCTAATAACACATACTCAAGCACTTCAGGTTCTAGTTCTAGTCCCTTTTTTTTATTTTAATCAATTTTACTGACGCCACAGAGTCGGACTCGAGCAGTCAAAAAATTCCATCAGAAGCCTAAATTCATTCTGCACGAACTTCTCTGCCATTTCAAGTGTACATGCTGAAACCTTTTCTCATGGACACAACGCACTGTAAAAATTGACAGTTGATGATACTGAATGGCTCCTAATAACAAAAAATTAGCAGCTCCATTTCCATTGATTGCCATGGAAAAATTAAAAGACATTTACATTGTTCAAAGTATAAAGTTGTCCTTGTCTTCAAAACATGTTTTATGAAGTATTACGTATACGAATACGGTGTTTAAATGCCTACCTACTACCTACTGTGATTAAAACACACACTTTTTACGTGACACTTACAATTTAACTCTTAACTTTTAACTGATAGTTAATATTGTTTTAAGGTTTAGGTTATAGGTCCACCACTCTCCTCTCTGTTATAAAAAAAACTGAGTAAAATGGCCAAGCCTTTTCAGTAAAAAAAACATTAAATGTTGTCTATTGAATTTGTATACCTAACAAAGAAACTACTGTATACGAATCATAATTTATTATACTTTGGGCAGGTGTAGTATAATTATTTATTTATGTATTTTATCATTGGTTTTGCACACATATAGAGAATGCGGAATAGGAAGACAACTAAGAACAGCATCCACATGCATATTAACCCCTCACATGTGCATATTACACTATAATGAAATAATGATATTACATTGCCGATCTAGGATAACGCAGTATACAGTGATACACCTTATACATATTATATGCGTGTGTTTGTGTGCTCATCGTAAACTTTGTTGGAATGAAATTCGCAAGGCCAAGGTTGCTACTCTTCGCCCAGCTCAGGTAAAATACATAAACATAGTGCATAATGTCATGTACAAGATATTAAATATAAATACATATGTGTATATTGGAATATGTAGTAGTGTGTTAATGCTGAGAAGGCGGATTTTCTGTGTCAGGTTTTTTTACCTGTATTATAATATATTGTATAGCCCAATTAGATTAGAATGGTCTATCTCTTGCTTATATCTATGTGGTGTAATATTATTATACATACATATTATTAAACTTTGCCCGTGTGTAAATTTATTTATAGTCTGTAGTTGCATTGCAGACTGTGTAGGAAATGGAAGTCATCAAGTACTCTGATGTAAATTATTGTTATTTATGTTGTGTATACAAATCCACGTGGAGATAATGAAGGCAAATGTGTAAATGTGAAATGGATGGAGGGGGCTGATTGTGAGTGAAGAAGTCCCATTACAGGAAAGAAAAGGGACTGAAATCCATAGCAATAAATTTTATAGTGCTTCATATTCCTTTATTACTTATAAGGTTATATGGTTATACTCATACGCTATTATGAACTATATTAAATAACACCATTATTTTAACGTGAAATCAGATTATCAGATAAAAAATAGTAATAAGCAATTCAAAAAGTCTATACAATGGAACATGTAGGATATGCAATTCGTCTGTACATGTGCGTCACTCTCGTCGCTCGTTCTGTTATTACTATTACTCTAGTACACTAGTTCTCGAGACTCTTAACTCTCAATAAATGTACACTTAAATTACGTATACATTTCTTTTAAGTATAAAGAATTTCTGAGAATTTTTTGAGATACTGATATATACAACACTGAACAAGAAGCCTTTGAGTATGTGAAATGACTACAAATTTACATTGTGACAGGCAAGTCAAGTAAAATATAAGGGAAAAATTCACACAGGAGCCTCACAGAGAATATATACACAGAATTTAAATATTATATTATACATATACTATATAGACGACTCGGTCGACTATACACAACCATCACATTTCCCATTCAAGTTGTTAAGTAAAAAAGAGACACTTGTTGTAAGAAACTTGAAGTAGCAAGATTGTGAATATACAGTGAAGCAAATCCATACATATTTGAATCGAACCCTATATACTAACTAGTAACTACTGACGTTTTTTTTCTTAAATGTTATATAAAATTCAGACTTGAATGAAAACTTAATTGCGTCTGTGCATTAGCAAGTAAATGCATATATACTTACTGTGGAGTAGAGTGAAGAATCCTATACAGTGAGTACATATTTACATTACATTTTCTTCTTGTGTGTGTGTGTGTGTAAATAGTTGATTATTGACTACACACTTATTGCAAGAAGATTACAAAAACATCAAGACAAACGAGCCAACAGGCCGACACGGTTGAAAAATCATAAGGGGACAAGTCTCACACGGATTTTACTCAATTGGATTGAACGTTCTTTGTTCTTATTTTTAATTTGTAACACGATCATCATTCATATTATTATTGCTGCGCTATATTGCCATCTGATTTCTACTCTCCTTTGAGATTTCTAAATATATCTGAAAACAAACTGAAATATATAGGAGTGTACATAAAGTGAGGGTTTTTCCACACAAAAAACAAACTATATACTAACTGGCTAAATTGAGTGGCGAACATATCAAACGTTTTCAGTTTTACCGTGAAAAGTGTGTACATATAAATGTGAAGCCTAAAGTTTGTTTTCTTAAGGAGAATTCTCCTAAATATTTTACTCATTTGTGACTGATCTATAATATAGATTCTATATATGGAAAAAAATTAATCCTTACTTACTTTACCCCCCAAAAACAAATACATAATGTTGTCAAAGGGGCTTTTGATGACGTTCTTGGTCGTAATGGCTGTTTTGAGCACAAATGCTACGGAATTCATGGAAATTAGTCCAGACTTTGAGAAAACGGACTCGCCGAATGGGATTCAAACTGATATTAAAAATGAATGGGAGGAAATGACTGTAATTATTATGGAAAGCTACAAGTAAGACATTTAAATTCAAGTATGTATATATACAATTAACTTTGTGCTCATTCGATCGTTTCCAGTTTAGTAAATTGAATTTAGCATTATATAGTTGTTAACCGGAATGATTTGATTATTTATTTTTGTACAGTAAAACTATCGAATATTTAAAGGAAGAAATTGACCATTTTGGAATGAGTTCTCATCAAAAAATGGGGGTTTTATTCATTTTCCTCGTTTCATCAATTCTACTTATGACCTCCTTTGTATTCTTATGCTGTGGTACAAAGGGATGTTGCTGTCAGGGTCGACGACTTAGGGATGAAGAGAAGTACATTGTTTATCGCAGTACGTTTCCTTACCACTATTAATATCTCCATACATTCATCTAATTATTCCATTCATATTTAACTAAAAATTTAATCATTATCTACAATTAATTACCCTACCATCTTCCTATATGCACATGAAGACGTGAAATCAGTGAAATGTGTATACTAATCAATTGAATTATTTCCATAATTAATTTTTTCCCTACTCTACAGGAATGGTGGAGATTGATCACATAATCGCATTGGAACCTTCTAAGTCAGACCGTGGAAAAATACCAATATGAGAAGGAAAAAATAGAGCTTCACATGCGAATGACAATCAAAATCGTCACTTCGCCACAGCTGAGACATGTCACGTTGACTCAACGTCGTTGAGAGATAAAATATGAATTTTGAACAATATTTCCGCAACATTCTTTAAATGTACTGCCTGCTGTGCTGATACATAGAATCTAAAAATAAATTACGTGTAGAATATATTAATGTAGGCATTTAAATATAGCCAATAGAATGCACAGTGTATATAGTTGTTTTGCTTCACTATAGTGGAATTGACCTGACCAGATAATTAGACCTTTGGAGTATAGCCAAAGAAAATGATACATGAGAATCAATGTAATTAGGAATTATAAATACTACTTGTATAGTATTTTTGTCGTATTTCCCCCCGTGATTAGTTTCTTACATGATTTATTTTGTTCTTATCTTACAGTAAGTATACTTTTGCCGTCGTATTTTACTTATATTCAGTGAATATTATTCACGTAATGGAATGGCCGGGCCAAAAATATTATAGGTGAACCTATCCTATATATTTGATTAGACGGTTGCGGTACGTGGCCACAATAGTTGATATTTTAAAATGACTCAATCGAAGGTTAAAGAAGAAAAACTTTATCGGCTGTTTTTCTACGTCGTGTCCTGTTTGTGTGGAAGGAAATCTATGAGAATTTGATAGCGGTTTCAAATGACAACTACAAACTCATCATTTCATTCTTTGTATAGGTATGTGTATGAAGATTGATATTACAATTTAAAGGACTAGAAATAGATAAGTCTGACACTCAATTAATGATTGGGATTTGAGAAAACACATATAGTTTGAGTATGTAAATAAAAAATATTAGAGGTAAATAGCATTTACTAAATACAAGAGTAAGATAATATGAGAGAAACAGAGATAATGTTATGGTAAATAGTTCAAACCCCAGTGATATCCTGTGATGTGCAGGTATTTAGTTTTCTTACACAAGTCTTAATTAGAAAAGAAAAGAACAAAAATAAATATAGCTATTTTGGCATGAAGCCTTTTACAACTGTTGCGTTTTACAACCTGTAAGGCAAGCTCAATTATTAATATCAATTTTTATTACATTTCCCTTGCTCAAATGTAAAATTTAGACATTCAAAATGTCGACGGCGTCGATGAGAGCTTGCTCGGATAACATACTTGAAAAATCGACTTAAAACACTAATATAATTTAATTTTTTATTATGACATCTTCAGTAAATATATTGGGATATTGAGCATGAAATAATAATAATAATAATATTATCTGGTCAATTATGTAATATATATTGGAAGTATACACCGCATATATAGTGTATAAACTTTTAGCCTTTTCAATTTTCAATGCAAAACCACAAGAAAACAATTAACGATTTTGGAGATTGCTCAAGCATAGCAAGTACAATAAAACAAAATATAAACTATATACCAAGAAGTTCTGTTAAATTTTTACTTTTGTAAATATTACATATACTTATCACTTGGACTAAATAAAAACCAAAGTATTTAAGCAAGTACTTAAAATAAATAAAATATTCACTATCACAAGTTTTGATTCAAAACTTTGAGTAAATAACTTAAATCTACCTACATATTTTATGTTGCTTCAATTGATTGTGAGTCTAATTAAATGCACGATATTAGTGATATTACTAGTATCATATGATTCATATCCTTCAATGTCAATAATTGTAATAGACCTACCTGCTGAAGTTACTTGATTTTTTTGAGGAGAAACAAAATCGATTTAGTATCCAAATCGAAAACAAACGCGATAAATGGACGATTAACTTGATAGACAACCGGCTTACGAGGCACAATCTTCAATTCGATATTGACTATATATATACATACGAAAAAGAAAAGATTTAATAAGATGTTAATGTGGATTCAGTTACAATATTTGAAGATAATATCAATTACACTTACTATGACCAGCCCCGAATGCCTCGGTACCTTGCTCATTAAATTCAATAAAAGATTTCTGAACAACACCCGAAACGAAGAGAGATTTGTTAGGACTGATGCCACTCAAATCTGGAGGACTCTGACCTTTTCCAAATACGGTCTTGATACCAAGCTTTTGGATTTGAAAAATATTCAGTTTGTTAAATATAATTAGTAATAGTATAGATGACTAATTTAGGAAAATGCTGTTTGTTAATGCTATATCAATACCTTATCTAAAATGCTCTTTTCACCAGCAAAATCGATTGTGGATTCTATTTTGAATTTTGGAAGGGTAAGAATGACTGGAGTGTATGAAAGTTTAGACTCAATCTGAAGTAAATCAAATCCTTTAATTTTCTTCTCAAAATCACTGAATTCTATTTCCTTATTTGGCAGTACAACGACTAGAACAATTCTCTCTCCCTAAAACAAACGAGACAATTGTACAGAAAACCGATATAATATTTTTAAAACCAATAATCTGTGGAAGATCAAACTAATTAAGTAAATAAACGCAATCATTTTGGATTTTGGTTATACTTTATATGGAATTAAACAGGCTTGAGCGTCCAGTTCTTCAACTTTGCCATATTTCAAAGTACTTTCAGTTTCCATAAAATCCATCAGAATGTGCTCAGTTGTTTTTGAGCCGTAATAAAATGGTTTCTGTTTAGTATTCTCAGGATTAAAACTTATTTGCCAGTCTCCTTTGAAGTAAATTGCATTCACTAAAATTGCCTTCGTATCTTGACTCAGGTTTTCTGTTTTGTGACATATGAATAAAGAACAATCAAAATTATAGTAAACGTCCAATATCGTATAGATTTCCCTGAACATGAAATGTCTAATTCACCTGATTTAATTAAATCTTTAATATTATCATTTGTGTGATACGAAACCCACTGATTAATTTCTTTCGCAGAAGCCGCAGTATCAATGAATTTAACTGATTGAGCTTCACTTTCGAAATAAGTTCTCAGGAGATCCAAATACGATTGTTTCAATGGGAATTCCTTATCAGTGAAAATCGTATTAGCAGTTTTCAAAGTGACGCCATTGTCTCCATTGTAATCCTTTACCAAATCCAAAATACAACATTCAAAACATTTGAAATAGAAATATTGACATTTCATGTGGAATTTCCAGCGATATTTCTACATATATAAATATATAATATATTTATAAATATGTACCTTCAAAGACTCAATCAAATCGCTATATCCTTTGTAAACTGTGGTGTCGTTCAGTCCAGTTAAGCGTAAAGCATTTACAATTTCCTTTGCAGTATTCCCTTTGGCTCCTGCCCTCAACATTGTAAGCAGTGAACACAAACTATATGGTGAAAATACGAAGTTACCATCATCCAATTTCCGTTCTGCTAAAACCTTCAAATCCAAAATGTTTTGAAGCCAAAAATTATTTCACCATGATATTAAGCCCAATTAGTAAAATAAGGTTTGACTTACACTGTAAATATCCGAGGTGAAATACGAAGTTGATTGAGACAAAACATTGACTGCATTGGATACACTTGCAACTTCTATTTCTTTTGCTGAAAATCCACCACAATTAAATAACAACACAATAATTCCTACCACTATAAATTTGAGTGACTTCATAATTATATAATGGAGAAGGCTCTCAAACTCCTAATTACTATATTTACCCCACGACAAAACAAGAAAATGAGGTTGTGATTAAAGCTCAAGTTGAGAAATATAGGTAAGGAAAAGTTAAATGAGCTGCTCTGTAAGGCAAACAATATGTACATGGATTTTTAAACCCCATTTCAAGATCAAAAGTACATTGCCTACTCGTCAGTCGTCAATCGTCTGACTTACGTAAGTGGATAAACAAGTTTCCTTCCACACATAGATCCATGTCATTTGAACCTCATTCCATGATGCTTTTCATATAGTTATTCTCATTTCATGTATAAATCTTCTTTGAAATTAAAAAACAAATCCATTGTAAATATATGTAAAATATATAAATGAGCTTTCCAGGTTCAAAATTTGTTATTTGTTACATATATATGTACAACTTTATTTGCACACAAATTTATGGCTTATACACACATGTTCAACTAATAGATATAACTAACAATAGGATATAGCGAGCGCTTAAGCAATAGATGAGAGGAAGAGACGAGAAAAATAGAAAATAGAATGAAAGAGAGAGAGAGAGAAAGGGAGAGAGAGAGAGAGAGAGGAGGAGTGGAGATTTTAGAAATGGAAATGTTAAGGTAAGAAAGAGTAGAAGAATATAGGTGAAAATACCTAAATGAAAGTTATGACAAGCATTGAGAAAGTATACAAAGGAGATACAAATAATAACATTAAATAATAACTACATCTGCCTATAATTGAGTATAAATTATTTTTCGTCGTTGAAAGGTGAGACACATTGTACAGTCCCTCTTTCCTTTTCTTCTAAATCCTCGCATAGAGGAAGGAAAGTTTCCACAAATTGCCCTTCTGGTTGATCCCCTGCAGCACATTTCTGTTGGTATTCAATACAAGCTGCTTGGTCATCGGCTATATATATGAAAACAAATAAATTAATGTTTTTTAGTACTGCATTTAAATGTAAATAATACCATAAATGTATGCATATAAAAACATGTGTAGATGAATATGAAACTTACAATCGCAAAGTTTGTTGAGAACATCGCAATCCACAGCGTCCACAATGACGGTATCTTCATCATTAACGGCTCGTTTTTGGGGGTCTCGTCCAGCATCCAAATCATCATAGTAGACGTAAACGTTTTCCTGGTCCACTCCGCCATTTTCCTGCTCAACTTCGCCATTTTCCTGCTCAACTTCGCCATTTTCCTGCTCAACTTCGCCATTTTCCTGCTCAACTTCGCCATTTTCCTCCTCAACTTCGCCATTTTCATTTACTACTTGGTACTCGACGACTTGACCTTCATCAGCAGGTACATCATCGTATACATACTCTTGACCCTGAACAATTTCTCCCTCTCCAAGATTTTCATCAACAATCAAATGCTCATTGCTATTTGGGATATCTTCAGTTTCCGTGTCTGGCACATTTTCAGAGTCAACTTCAGCCCCTGGGTATACATAGTCTCCATTATTTCCAGTGTACTCCTCGTAGTATTCATCACCACTGGACTTTGGACGCAAAATGGGGACAATCTCCTCTTGATCCTCATTGTTACCGGTTTGATCATCACTGGCCGACTCTTCAACTTCCTGTGGTGACACCATCGGACGTTCATCCCCTTCCACTGCGGGTTTCAAGTACGTGGAATCAATGGAGTCGTCTTCGATGGTATTAGGAGGGATAGGAAATCCCGTGGCTGAGTAGAACGAGAAGATAAAACAGAGTAAGACGGCTGTACAGGCTACAAACTGCATGATGACAGATTTTTTCAACTTTTGAAATCTTTTTTATTCTTTCTACACGTAATGAAAGTTCTTTTGTGCAAGTTGAAGGCGATACTGAAGCTTGCAAAATTTTGAGCCAATTTATATACCATGGATCGTTTAATGTATTTTAAGGTAAAACATTCGTCTTCAGTCATTGATCTTGCTGAAACAATACCTAAAAGACGTGGCAGCATATTTTAAATACATTCAAACTTCAAACTATGTATATATGCATTCAATAATTTGACAAATACTCTTACAGAATATGATTTCATTTAAATGTCAATCAGTCGTATAAACTTTATTTTTATTGTTAAACTTTTTATTGTGTGTCCACTATTTTTAACAAAATGCATTCAATAAATTGAATATGTTTAAATACATTTTATACTTTATACCTACTTATATATTTTGTATGGATAGGAGTGCGTGCGTGCTAACGCAATTCATTATGAGGTCGACTTATAGTTCAAGTTTATACGTTTCCATTGTACTTTTCTAGCGTCAATATTTCTCGCGAGAATAAAACTTCACAAGTGCACAGACAATGGATAATCAAGTAAGAGATGCGATTACATAAATTCTTACAAAAAAATGAATTGGAAATCGGGAATAACTGTAATCAGTTAGTTATGCACACTTTTCACATTTCAAAATCGGACAAATTTTAAAACCTACAAAAAAGCCACTCTACATATAATTTTGTATTTTGACCGTACAAAAATGTCATTTTGCAGTGAGTAAATAGCTAAATACACTACACTGTCGCATATTCCGTTGACACAATGAATTTGAATGCATTAAACTCTAATATTTACTAACAATTACCTCAAATCTAAATGGAAGAGTGAATAAGATAATGGAGTAAAGCTGTGACAGGAGAGGAGATTTCTCGGAATTGTAAACAATTTTTGTCACGTGTACATATTTTTAAGCCTTCCACCATGCAAATATTTATCATTTATTATTATTTCATTCCGGTTTCTGATTTCCCATTTTAATCTATCCAATTTCCTATATATAGTCTCATATTATATAGTGCCATTTTTATCACACGACAAAAGTGACAAAACGTACTGCTGTGTAGTTTCGTTTTTCACAATAAGAAATGTACAAACTTCTGCTCACACTGACTGTGATTGTGAGTGCCAATTTCTGTGCTTGGAATCATGTGGATGGGAGAATAATAGAAGGGAAAAAATTCCATAAAATCATGCCAACAAATAAAGAGTCAAGGTGAGCCTCGTATACTATTTTCACTAGGTAAGGTACTTACAGATATTTATTTATTTAGTAAATGTATACGGATGCTGAACTACAAAATTAATTATTGTATATAGTATTGAAGAACGCATATATGAATCGATATCTCCAGCCATAGCAAGAATTGGACAAAGGTACTTTAATTTTTCATAGGTACTCATGATTAACTTATGTTCAATTGTAATTCTTAAAGCCCAAAAAAATGGTATTTTCAGCAAAGGATTTCGAACTCTAGTACCGGGGCCGGACGGTCACTGGATAGAATTCAAAGATTTGGACAAACCACAAAATTTGAATCATGTTCAAGGGCATAGGTGAAAACTTAATAATAATCGTAATGGTGCTATAGATTAATTCTATATTTGAACATTTCTTAAAGAATTTCCTTGGGGGTTTTCACCACATATACAGTACAAACTCTGATGAAAGACTCGGGCGTGTAGTTCAGAGCACGGTCGATTCTAATTGGAAATTCATCGACGAGTAAGTTATCGAGTGAAATAATTATATTATGGCTGGCATACACACAATATATGCATAGAGTTATAAGAAACTATATAATTTCCAATATTATCAGTTTATTTAATCCAGACTACCCGGGCGACTACATTGACAATCCACCGCTCGAAAATGAACCAAAGTACAAAAATTATCCAGTTAGCAGTGGCACAGGCGTCATTTATCACTACTCAAAACAGTACATAACTTAATACTTAATTTCTCATGAATTTCCTCTAGTTTTTTCAAAAAAAAATCCCATCATTATTTTAATATATTATACGGTAATGTAGTACATATTTAATTGGTAGCTGGAAAACGGAGACACTGGTCCAACGACGTTCAATTTACTCTACACATTGGACATGGAAATTGCTCCTCGTAGTATTCCTCATCATCTTGTTTGGTATTTTCATTGTATTGGGTGCGATAATATTGTACAAAAGTAAAAATCAAATTGTACGTAATTCTCCTCAAATTACTCCAAAGACGATCGTCATCAAACGTAAGTACATATCAGTTATTTCAAATGTTCCATATATATAATCAATCCGGGTGGTGTGCAATAGTATATAAGTACGTACATGTACATAAAAGGCTTTAGTTGTTGACTAATTGAATACAATAACGGAATAAATATAATCCTGACAACTTACAATAAGGTTCGATTTAGTACATGTACCTATATACTTTTTTCTTTTTTTATTTAGCTCGATTCAATCCAGTCTCCTCCTCACCAACAATTTCTACCATATCAGGCACCGTGATTATTTAAACTTCTCAACCAACCATGTACATAAGTACATACTATTATATTTATACAGGATTCCACGTGTGCACGTGCTCAGCAAATCTATATACATGCTTTCTTTTCTCACTTTTATCTCCTGATTAAGTGTGCATTATATTTTCGTTAAATGTTTCTACTTACTTAAGTACTCATGTGTATGTACTATCATTATTATTTGTACATTTCGAGTGCTCGCTTGTGGGTCTCTTAGCAGTAACTTAATAGCCCTAGGTATTCATGATGACACTGACATTTTCCGTCATGACAGTCTTGATACTTGTGGATGATTGTTTCTGTCATTTTCCTGAGATGAAAACGGTACACAAGTTTATTCTACACCAAATACTATCCTTGATTGGATTTGCATTGAAAATACCGACAGGATCATGATCATGACGAACAACAAAAATTAATCTCGTTATTTGAACAAATCTCACTCTTCATTTCCATTTTACAAAATAATTTCAAAATTGATATTTACTCAACAAGCTAGGTTGTAATGTAAACAAAGACTGTAATACATTTTTTATTATAAAATGAAACATATCTATATATAGACACACCTATACGATACAATGTGTCTCTAATGAACTGTAAATAACATAGTTCAGACTTCAGAGATTTGATCGCATTGGGAATGTGAACCAAAACACGTGAGCTGGACACATCAGAGTATTTTGTCTGTCGTCAGCATGTAAGACGAACAGGTAGTTATTTTTTAATATTAAGATCAATATTGGAGAGTTGAAGAGTGAACTGAACAAACTCTATACAATGGATAATGAAAAAAAAAAATTTTTTAATAGTAAAACGTCAATATAATTTCATGCAAAATCCTCACAATGTGCTAATAAAAAAGAAATGTATTTATAGTTATTGTACAATTTTTCTTTGTTAATCTGTCAGCTGAAACATTGTACCCTGCATTAAAAATTATGGATGAAAAAAGACCAAGAAAATTGTACAAGTGTAGAAATATGTTTACTCTGTGACAGGCCTGACAGGATTAAAAAACTTTGAAAATTGTTACACTATATATGTACTTATATCCCGATAAAGATTACCCATTACATACTGTGTAAGTAAGTATGTACTGGAGTTGTTTGTGCAGAGTGAAGACGTTAAAGAAACTCTGGAAATGCTATATTATAGTTAATTATAGTGTAATTTCTGAGGATGAGGATGAGGTTCGTCAAGTGGATACATCGCTGTAGTCAAAAGGTGATAAACGATAAATTACACGTACAATTCCTCTTGTATTTTTATATCTCTCTCTCTCTCTCTCTCTCTCTCTCTCTGTCTCTCTCTCTCTCACAAGAAAACTGGATGATGGATTTAGGTACGTGTACCATCGCTAATGCTCAGTGAACTAATTGAATCTGGTTTTCACTTGGAAATTTCAATACCATGCAGGACAACACAATAACAATGATATTAATATGTATGTAATACACATGAAAAATATTCCACAGTCATTTCTGTATAATTTAGCTCGTGGACTTTGATGATTTTTATGCATATAAATTCGTTATGAAATCAAAGAAGAAGAAGAAATAACATATAGACGAGGGAGAATAAAGAACAAAAGTGTACTTTTTCATTTTTTGCTATTTTTGGTCCAGACTAAAGTTCAGGTAGTCAGTAATCAATCAGTAATTGTATGTATGAGATTTTGTTACATTAACGTTGTGTGTAAACTTGTAAATAAAAAGACACAAATTTTATTATCATGTCGTATGTCTACATGAAGAGAATTGCATCAACATGATAAACTATAAATAAGTAGCGGGCGTATAGCTTCAGATAATCAACATTAGAGTGTAGGAACTATATATATAGGAACAGAAGGGAAAACTCGAGCACCAGAACGACTGCTGTTTCGTCTCCGTTAAAGAAATATGTGAGTGCTAAGTGCTGAATTTTGAGTGTCATTAAAGAAAACATAATACTTATTATTTACATTCACTAAACAAATTTTTGAATTGGGACTTGCCAACTTGATTTTTTGGACTCGTTTTGAAATACGTTAATTAGAGAGACTGCTGAGGGAAAGAGATAGAGAGAGAGAGAGAGAGAGAGAGAGAGAGAGAGAGAGAGAGAGAGAAAGAGCAAACTTATTGTGAATACTCGACCTTTGAGTTTTGACAGACACACGCCCTGTCTTTTTTTAACGTAAAGTTCAATATTAACAACTACAGAAATTCTCTATTACGACCAATTAACATAATCGACTTTTAAGTCAAGTATATTTATGCACGCAAAGAGAGGGAGGTATGTAAAATATTTCCCTTTAAGTCACACTTCCTTCTGTTTCTCGCTCTCATATAAAGAACATCATACAGACAAACACAGACACATATATGCCAAGAACTAAAGATAAGCTCGCAGACTCACAGACTCGCGTAATCATTAACAATTTGACAATCATTTCTCCTTCCAACAACAACGGCTCAAAAACGTCTTCATCTTTGAGCTTGAGAATAAATTATACGAATTTGACATTTTGTCATCAGATTTGTTTTCTTGTGAGTTATTCATATTTGTCAACGGTAGAATTATCTTTTTTACCATTCGTAATACTACTCGTGTTCTGGTGCAGAGGGTTATCGAGTCTGGCCAAGATCTCAATCGATACATCCAATAAAACAAAACATCTACCATCATTTTCTTGTGCAAGAAAGAGACGGAAAAAAAGACGGAAAAATGACGAGATCATTTCGGCAGATATCAATCGTCTCCCAAACGTTGTTTATCCATCTCCTGTTCGCATTCGTTGTGAAATGCTCAACGTTGGAGCTTGAATACTTCCAGATTGTCAAAAGACATTTTGACGTGCCCGAGAAAGCTGTCCAGTCGTAAGTTGTCCAATATATATATATCCTATGGATTTTGTTTAAACTTTTATATTTATAGTTATAGATTTGTACAATTTCATGATGTATGACTCTCGTGTTGTAATTTTCTTTTTGTTTTTAGAGCTCAAAATCCTCTGAAAATCACTGGGAGAGGAGTGAATGGTACAACGGTAGATGATGTGGGAGTTTCCATCACCACATTCTGTTTAACAGTTGTCGTTGTCACCATAATTGGGATCCTCATGACGATTGCTGTCACTTATTTTTGTTTTTCCTTCATCACTGGATGCATCCGCGTCATAATTAAACAACGGGATAGAAAAACGAAATGTGTGGAGTCTGGAACGGAGACGGAGACGAGCAGTCTCGATTCCATCATCTTTGAGTGATGAATTTATACATTTATTTATAGGTATATACATGTATAACGATATCGATATACACACTATTTAAGTATTTCAAGCGATTCAACATTTTGATTGAGACTGAAACATAAAAAAGGTGTGAATTGTTACAAGGAATTACATACTTAGGATTCCCACATTTTCCACACATAATATTTCTGATATCGTATCAGTTTCTCCAAATAATATAGAATTTCTCCATAATTTTTGGAGAAAATGAAATTGCAGCGCTTTTTCCTATGAACAGTAAGATTTCTCAAATGAATCCTGGATAAATTCGGGGATTTTGTCTTGGAGTTGTTCCACCCATCAAAATATTTAATAAAAAGAAAATATTTAGTTTTTCCAGAAAACAATTCAGATCTATTTTTTCAGAACTGGGTCAGCCAATCAGAGCTCAGCTTCTTATCTTATCTTTTATGACAGTCTTGTCACGTGTCCAGAGCCAACGTCGTGGTACCCGCCGATATATTCCATATTATTCCAAGTCTTCGAACTACTCTATAGGCTTCATGCTGTAGAGGTCAAGTATTGACCAACGTCATCCCTTCCGGTTCCACAGTGTGTACACTAATGTAAATTAACATTTTCGTCTCGACATGTCCAAGTCAACAAACTAAAGGACAATGTCTCCGAGCATATCCTGGACCACATGTCAAGGAAAATAGCGCAAAAAAAAAAAATCTCTATATAATTTTGTAGAAGTTTTCTTCGAAAATTCAGGAGAAGTTCTATACACGTTGGAGAAATCGATACTATATGCTTTCTGTACGCATGCAACTGTGCAGTCAATTTTTTTTTTTTCAATTTTGTTACACCCTTATAATAAAAATATTGAGATTCAGATAGAAAAATTATTCGTCTGTGAAAATGACGGAAAAAAAGCAAAGAAGAACGCGTCAAATGAAATGGAGGAAAACTCTGACTAGAGAATATTTTGGTTTTTTTAGGTTTTAAATTCTGACTGTGTGTGTGGTCTTCAATTTATTATCAAGAAGAAAAAGCTGGCTATTCAAATAATATATCTTCTTGTATAAAAACTGTAAACTCTGACTTTAAAATTTTACGTTTGATCTTTCTTCGATCAACTTCGTTTTCTCGGCAGGAGAGCCATTTTATTTCACGGATAAAAAATATACAGTGTGACCACGCTATTTATGGACAGATTCTATGAAAGCCTTCGCAGATGGTTTTTTTTACATGTGAATACATATGGGCTCCCATATGTATGCACAAAAAAAACTATCTTCGAAGGCTTTCATAGAATCTGTTCATAAATAGCGTGGTTACACTGTATATAGCTTTAAATAAATACGTACTTACATTTACTTATTTATATACTTGTACAAGTCTGACTGGGATTGATTGTTGAGCCATCAATGTCCTGATACAGATAGACTTGACAACTCGGCTACTGTACCTAATATTTTGTAATTAAGGGCTAAAATAGGGCAATGGAAGATCAAATATCGTGATGGAAATGTTGTGACCTGTAATGTGTGTATATAGATATAGCCGCTTAGGAAATATTAAAACCAATTCAAAACATGTTTGCTATAGTTCCAACATGAATTTTGTAGTGGTATTTTATCCCTTGGACGGTGAGTCGGTACACTCTACATAATAATAATAGGTAATATTTATAATAAATAAGATAAAATACTTATTTTAAAGGAGAGAGAGAGAGAAAAATAGAGAAAACTATATACAATGCAGATATGTAGCTCACCTTTGTGTGAATACCTGCTAGAATATACTGTCAACGTTTTTTTTTGTAACGTATTCCTACGTATATACTTCACTATGTAATTTTAGTCATAATTTTAATATTCTAATAAGTTTTGTTACTTGGTGATTTGACTTGAGCTCTAATTAACTGATGTACACACAAAAGAAATTAAATTTCATAACTTGAGCTATATGAAATGGATTGATAATTAAAAGAATCAATAATATAAAGCTATACAAAAAAAATCCAATCATTTGTCATGTCATAATTTCAGTTTTTATTATTAACTATATAATAAAATATTGTATATAGGTACATAAAAAATAAAATGTGTGTATACTTTTGTCATATGATATATATATATCACTTGGTTTTTCTCGTATAAAAGTATTGGCAAATATAAAGGACAAATGGCACAATAAATAAATCTACAAAGGACACACTGAAGATTAGTTGCTTCTTGTGTGTATACACAATACACTTAAGAAATCACTCCATACTCGACATTATTGTAAACAACATTTTATTGTGACAAAATAATGTCACAATTTGGATTGCTGAAAAAATTTCAAACTCATCATTTTTGTCCCTTTGTTGAGTTCATTAGTTTGGAATATATATATAGGAATCTCGTCATGAACTCAAACTTGAAATTGTTTTTCCATACATTTTGTTAACATAACTCAATTCTCAATAGGTATATATATTTCAGACTTCAGACTTAAGATTTGGAGAAGATGAGCATTTTGTTAAAGATGTGTACACATGTAATGTAAACTAGTTAGTACTATTTTGACAGGGAAAACTCATCTAAACGGTCGAAGTATTCACATCCATCGTGTCTTTATTTAATCCTGTCTTCTCCTCAAACGTCTCTGCTCCCTCAATGTCCTTCATATCAACGTAAATTGACCACGCCATTAAACCTCGGACGCAAACAAAGATGAAACTTCGTACTATGACATTCCTGAAAACAAAAAAAAAAAAAAACAATCCAGTCTAAGACTTTTACACGTGTTGGGGAAAATTCTAGACCAAGTACTTACGCACTATAGACAAAGTTTCTCAGTTGTTCCATATATATGTATTGAAATTGCTTTGAAATTTTTTGTTATTATATATATGATCGAGTTGGGGATTTACCAAACGTGACCTCCGTAAGTGAGTAAGATGAGGAAAACGATACCGACGGCTACAATACAGTAAATTATCCAGTACCAAAGTTTCTTGTAATCTCTCTGTGTAAAATATGTCAAAAGTATTGATTAATACAAAAACACAACAACGAACAAAACGTTTCACTCAAAACAAATCTTATGTATTTAGCTACATTATATACATTGAAAATTCCAATTTCAAATGAACTATATAGAACAAAACAGTCTATACAGTGTTTGTACAGACAAGCTTTTTTTTGTATGACCTCCATATACAAAAACCACATGGACAGAGCAATATACAAGAAATTTCAAACTTGAACTTGAATTTTGATTACCTTTCTAGCTCCTTTGAGCAAAACAATGGCCATGACAAATCCCAATGCAGAAACAATAAGCAGAATGGCAAGGACTGCAATGAGAAACTCATCTACAAAAATATTAAGTTGGAATCATTCAGTCAATTTAAACTACTTATGTATAAACAGCACTTTTACAAATGGATTTATGATTCAAATTGAAATTAACAATTAAAGTTAAATAACTCACATCCTAATTGGTAATATTGGGCAATTGCGTAGTATGTTTTACTGGAAATTAAAACAATCATACAGTCCCAAATTACTTATTATATAGTTTTACAAATGTTCCGCTTTAATCAGATTGTTTAGGTTAATTGGGTGTTTAGTTTAAACACTGTTTACCTCGCTTCAATGACTGACTCTTCTCCTCCAAAGACATATTTTTGAAGGAAATATGCAAAAAATAGTGTGCTTGCCGCAGTGAAAATCTAAATATTTTCACACAAACATAAGTATAAGTTCCCATAAAATCATTGCCATTTTATGTAATTTTAGTAAACAATTCTTTCAGTAAAAAATAACACTTACCAGTTCCAATCCTCCAATGATTTTAGTCCACAATTCGGGCTCACAACACTTTGCTCCCATGTTTTCCTTTTTATTCGCTGGAGAATTCCAGCTAGAATTACGTCTATTTGAACTGGGCTCCTGCTGTCCACGATTGTTTTCTAATACTGAATCATTATCACTACAGATCGTTGTCACATCAGTATTATTTTCCCTATTATCACCCATTTGATTGAGATTGTCTTGAGACGAGAAGGTGTACTTGTGGTTTACTGAAGAATTTTTTCCCAATATATTTCAAACGCATGCGAAAATGAAAATGAAGGATTTTTACAGGGGGAAGGGGGGAAAATCTCAAAGAAAAACTTTTCTACATATACGAAATCCTTTCAAAGTACGTCCACAATCAAAAAAGTCTTCACATCATCAGTTTCCACACACATACAAACATACAAACACACACACACAGCAATGTATTTTTCAACCATGAGTTTGGTTACGTATGAAATAGTTGAGGTGATTATGTATATACATATGAGAAACGCCATAAGAATTAAGTAAATCTACATGATCACCTTGGTTTGAGGGAGAAGAAGAAAAAGTGGATTCCATACGCACAGTCAGTCTATATACTGTGTGCAGATTTTGTTTTATATATATATGTATAATATAATGGTATATTATAATGGAAGCAACTTTTTTATTGAGCGAAATACATCACCTTTTGACTTTTGGCTATACTTTATAGACTTTATACCATTGGCACTGTTAATCGAGTAATTGTATTCCATAATGAAAGGCTGACTAAGACTAAATGAGGCTCCACACATCAGCTTGTTATATGTATAGGTACAAGATTTGTTTACTATCGATATATGTAGCTGGAAAAAGGGCTTGCTGATTACTGGTTTCATTTTCATTGTTGATATATTTACACTAATTCTAGAGGATTATCATACTGACCTCTTGATTCTTCATCACGAGTTTATTTCCACATATCCCAATTTCCACGTTTGTCTAGCGTGTGTCTATAAAGTACAGAATTTTGGCGAGGAATTTTGACATTTCGGACGGGGAATTTGCCAGTTCATAGTTCATACATAAAATATACAGATAGGACCGGAAGTGAAAGGGGAGATGACTTGAATTGACTGGAGCTTGTACAAGGGATGAGGGAGATTATGGAATGAATTCCAGAAAAATCGTTGCTAACTTGTTAATTGTCGTTTGAGTTCATACTCAAATTGTCAAATTGCTGGATATGGAAATGGAAAGTTTCGTATTGCTTGTTGATCAAATTGGTAACATTTGTCCCATCCATACCATGATTTCGAATAGCTTGATAAAATTGTATCGTGGCAGGATTCCTGCCGCAGGAATGACTAGTTTTTCAGCGTATTTTCAGACTTGAAGTTAGATGTTACTGGTAATTCAAATTGTCCTTGAGTGATTTGAGTGTGTGTGTGTGTGTGTGTGGAAAATTATCACTGGAAATAGAAGCGCTTTGACTTTAAAGTAACGAGAACGTTTGAGAATTGAAAATTTCCCGTCTCACTTTCATTTAACATGTCTAATATTTTGATAAACACATGGAAACTAAATGGGAAAATAATCGCAATTCTCTCTCTCTATACAGATATCATGCGGGAAAGTTGTGTTCAAACAAACTATATCTGGTATGGTATAACACTGAAATTGTAAACACATTTATATACCTTATTTATATAACTTTTCATAATAGTTATTTCCTCGCAAGTTTTTCCATTCATATATACGTATATATTCATAACTATTCGTACTTATTGCCGTTGAAATTTCCCACAAGAAGATTCCATATATATTTAATCAGAAGTCTCCGTGCCGTGAGACATGATATACGATACGTGAAATAGCTTTTAATATTATGGAGTTTTCACTATAATTACCTCTACAGAGCGTCTGGGATATGGCAATAAGACGTGTGATGTGATATAACATAACACATAACGCATGATGTATGCATACATATTGCATATTGATACATCTTTCGTCTCTTGTACATTTCTAATTAGTACTCAGCTGAGGTTCGTCATTTGGCTATTTGAATCTTTGGTCGTTTCCATTGCAAATAAAAGTGTGTTTGGCATTGTTTGGCATTGTTTGGAGTTGTGAAGTTGAGGTCCAAATCAAACGAGTAACTCTGACAGTCAACACGTACAAAAACTATCCAGTTCTTTCTACACCCCTTTCAGTATTCGAGGGTTCATCTTGTTTTGTTTGTGGTGTAGTGTGTGTTCACTCTGTGCAGGTATCAAATATTACGCAGTTCTCAAAATATTCACAAGTGCGTTGTTGTGTCTCCTTGGTTTTTTTAGTTACTTGCTGCTGGTTAATGAATACAAAATTCTAGCATAAAAAAAACTTGCATAATACTGTGGTGTATATACTTTCATTGTATATAGACGACAAGAATACAAGAGAAGAATTCACAAGTGTACTCTCTGGAGCTTTCAACTTGCAACTCTTTCTTGCCAAGCCAATCCATCAAGCCATCAAGCCATCAAGCCATCATATAAGCATTACAACAAACATAAAAACACCTGTGTGAAATTTTCCAGCACATAAAATTAAAATCTCTCGTATATACAGATTTTTTTTGTCAATTTTTTCTTCATCCACATACATGCGAGTTCCCATTCACAATCAGTGGGAATGTGAAGAGAGCTGGAAAGCAAAGACACTCTCATAATACCCATCCACAATATTTTTTCCTCCAACAACAGATATTGAATATTGAATGTATAAAGTTTTTATTCTATATCTGTCATCTCTGTACTTTGTTCAGTATAGAAATTACATGTGAAAAAACGACTGTTGATAACGCAAGAAAATAGAACAAATCATCATTTTCTTTCAGTGTACTAGTATATTCTATTGAGTAATATATTTACACGACGAGAAAAAAAAACATTTTAGTTAATTACAACTGAGGTTTGTGTATAAGGGACATCATCATACCACGCACAGTCTTTGAATAATTTCCTTAATAGCGATCAACAATCGATAAACAAGAAGATAAAGTGTGTGTTTTTGCAGAAGAAACGTTTGTGTTTGGTGTACCTTTTTTGAGACCTAACTGAATATAACAACAAAAATCAATTATGGAAATTTCCGTTTCATCGCCAACAGAGAATCAGAATGGGGATTATGACTACTATGTGAATGCCATTTTATTTGGTGCAACAATCGGATGTTACGCAGTCCTCACTTTCCTTTTTGGATATTTTCTGTGGAAATTACTACGAACCCTTTGCAACCACTGTCAAACTGCCTGTTCCAAACAGGATGAGGAATCCTCTTCTCTTCCGTATAAAAGTAGGTATAAAAACTTTTCATTTTCATTAAATCTATCAAGATTTTTCCATTTAAAACTTTAAACTACGTATAGTACTTAGTTTGTTTGTTTAGTTCTTGTTCTTGTGTTGTTGTCCAGATATTGTTTTAGCACTCAACTTGATTAACTTTGTCAGACGTTTCTAGTTTTAATTTTTAATTTTCCTATCAAGGCTAACCATTATCGAGCACGCAAATGAACAATTAGAGAGACTATTTTTACAACTCCCTTGTTAATTACCAGATGATTTTAAATTAATTCTTGGAACTTTAAACATCATAATCTTGTTACACATGAGTTGCACAAAAATTTAGTCTATAATGTATACCAAAGTATATTAATGTCGTGTACATATGTAGAATGTAGATATGCATGTTGAGAGGGAGAAGAGATATATAGAAACATATCCTATAATTCCTATAGATTAGCTTAAGCAATAAATAATTAGTATGGTTTGGGTTGAATGACTATGTATGTACGCACTAACTATATATGGAATTTCCCTTATTTACATAGATATGCAGTCCTCACCTCGACTACAAATAGCTGTCGTACAAAATCCCAATCCATGTGCTATCCCAATTGATGGAGGTTTGATGGAAAGGGAAACATTCAAGGAAACATTCCGTAATCCTTTCCGTGGACCTTTACATTTCCCGAGACGACCAACTTAAGAATATGTGCGGGGACTTATTTGAGTGACAAATACAGATTACTTTTACTATACAGACTACAAATGTGACGGTCACAAAATATGATGGAAAATCTACCCTATACCCTATACCCTGCACTAAAATCATTGTTATCATCGGTTACTAAGTAAATGTAGAAAAAAAATGATTAAAATAACAATTGATTGGACGTGACGAATCTCCCAGTATCCACCCCGTCAGTATCTATATGTATATATGTGTCGTCATTCATCGGTTTTTTTTGAGCTTGTATCTGTATTTCAAGTCAATTTCCGTACCTGTGGTTGAGGCCGAATGAATTAATAACTACTTACCGCTTACCGCATCTGAAGTGTGCACAATTTAATTTAATTTCTACTGTTCTCTTTAATTTAATTTCGTTGAATTATTCCTTATTTGCTTACACTATATTTAAGGTCGGTATAGCATTGTTATTATGGTTGTTACCTATGTCTGTTTCTGTTGCTTTACAGTTTACAGTAGATGGGAAAGTTTTAGGAAATAAAATGAAATGTGATATAAATATGTAACTACATATAGCTTGTAGTAAAAGATTTTGAATCCTATCATTATTAATTATTCCAAAAGGCGAAGCATACCTATATATAAGAAAACAAAATGTATATGTAAGTGCATATTCCAAATATGTATATACTGACGATATGTAGGTATGTATCTTTAGACACTCTCGTGTATGAGCTTAGGCTTACAGATTAGAGTAATTTCCCATTTGTCTATTACAACTATACAAAGTACCACTGGAGCTTCTTTCAATTCCCAATACATAATTCCATACAGTCCTTATCATTTTAAAATATTTCATGATAACCTCTTCGTTACATTTCATCTCTGTACATACAAAAATTACGTACAACATATAAATGCATATATATGTAATATGGCGGTCTATGTGTTCCCGAACACGTAGCATAGTTAAATTTAATCTGAACCTGAAATTTTCAGGCTGAAAATATGTGTCTTATCATTGTGCATGAGAAATGTGCAGATTGTAGACATTACGATCATTTTGTATGTAAGAAGTGTCCAAGTCTATAGATGAGTGAGGCATTTTACTAATTTTAGATTTACAAGTCAAAGACGGGGTTTCTACAATGAACAATGTACTATACAAATCTACAAGCATACACATATGAGAATTTGGATCGTATATAGTCATTCTTCCACTTCCACTTCCACGTTTTTTACTGCACGTATATAGGAAACTGGGAAGGAGAGTTGGAACACACACAACTGCTGTCTAAAATGAGATTCAAATTGGATTCCTGATAATTTGGGGAAATATTGTGTTCAAATGGTGTGTTTCGTGTGGTATAATTATTGACAGAGCACATAATTGACTGGACTCGGACTCGCAAGATGTTTCACGAGGGAAACTCCATAGTTACAGATACTGATACATTCCAATCCCCTCTTTTGGCAACTTCAACTGTGTAAACATTCTTTAAATTTGGTTTATTTTCTTGTAAATGTCAATATAAGATGTTTAAGATTTATGAACGAGATTAAATGATGTGTTTGTGTTTTGTATCTCATACGTTTGTACTTTGTATATAGAGCGAAAATATCCATCAGACATCAGCAAGATGAAGAGACTTTCGGTAGCTTCTACTCCTATTTAATGATAATGTTTGTTGGTCTCATGATCGTGGGCTGTTTCTTACTCGTGTTTTATATTGTACAAGTCCTCGTTCAATTAATTACGAGTAGTTCTAGAGCCCGAGACGAATAGACGTAAAACCCGGAAATGTAACATATTCCATATACTTATATTGCAACAGTATTATCAATTATTATTGATTCGACCCAATGCAAAATGCATGCGGTCTATATTTATGTGCATTCTGTGTGCATATTGTTTCTTTTGTCAATATGCAAATATTTTTAAGCAATTGACATACTATAATAATATGTTTATTGTTTGTATGTACGTTAATGGATGTGTAGGCATTGAATACTCAAGAATATAATGTACGAATTTAAATTTACCGTTGACTCATTCAATTTCTCTCCGTGTTACATATATACCTTTTATAATAAAATTGAGTTCAATGTTTAAACTTTTGTAGCTTTTGTATTTTGTAGTATTTTGTACATAGCAATTTATTGCATTAGCCTAAGAACGTGATTCTTTTTTTATATTAGATTTTAATTTGTTTTTTTTTGTAAATGTACCAAAACTCTGAATGTCAGTCAAACGTTTATTGTGTTTCCTTTTACTAATATTTTATTTGACTAAGAGAGCTTCTTCCGTTTCGTCGATTGAACCTGAATCCGGGATTCGCATTAGTTCGTCTAATGAAGATCCAGACAGAAGCATGTGAGTCGAAAATAGTTAAATTTATTGTACATACCTAAAAAAAACCGCAAGTAAAATTTTGGACTCTATTAAACTTTTATTGTGTGATTATGTACAGATTGACTTCGCCGGCGTATTCGCTGAGAGAATCACTGGATTTCACAACAAGTCGAAATGATTGTGAGGAGGAACCATGTCGAAAAAGTTTAGTGCCAGAGTGGATGATCGGAACTTTAATTACTTTCCTTGCTCTTGTCATTGTCCTCTTTGGAGTTTTGCTCATTTTCTTTTGTTGTTTCATTGGATTCTCCTTCGTCACTGATTGTTGCTCCGACTGTCATCAGTCTTCAAATCCAAATGAAAATGTTATTCAAATTGCCAATTGACTTTTGTGTGTACTTGAAAAGATTTTTTCTAAGTATGTATAAATTGTGTATAGTGTGTAAATAATTTGTTTTAAATGCTTGTAAATCTCTTAATAACTTCTTTCCCAATCAATAATTAAGACATATGAATGCCAGAATAGAATGCACAAGCAAGCAAATGTGAATAAATCCAAAAATGCTTAAAAGGACTCAATAATGAAAAAAAAGAAGAATGTATTAGTTGTTTGCATTGGAGATTTTATTCATCAAGAAAGTTTTCGGGAAGGTCACAGTCTATACACAAAGACAAACTGAAAGTTCAAATGGACTAGTTTGATTTAAAGTTTGGACTCGATGATATCACCCACGACAGCTACAGCCTCAATTTCAATCAACGCATTCTACAGACAGATGAAAATTCATACATTTTAGCTTTACTTCAAATCATTAGCAAACAAAATTCGCAACAGGGAAACGATTGGATCACATGTAAAATTACGCATGTTGAATTAATTAATTGAAAATTAAGTAATCAGATTTGATCTTCACCTTTGGCAAAACAGCGACTTGATAAGCAGCTCGTGCTGGTAAATTCTCGGAGAAATCTGTTGGGTTTGAATCCAAATTTAAATATTAATTAAATATTTGCAAGCTTAAACAGTTGAATTATTTTTTCACACGCATAACATTTGTCGACAGTAAGTAAGTATCTTATAATATGCACGAAATTCATTAAAATATATATACAATATCTACAAGCCAAAGCCAAGTTCAAGGCCATGTGAAATCGAGGACACTCGATTATGAGTCGAGACAATTTTGCACTCACATAAAGGTCAAGGTTAACTTATCATCATTGTTACAAAATGCAAATACCAACGAGCATTCAAATGTGCATGCTAAACGCATGTGAAATATTCTGTAGTGTTCTTATACGATAATATCAGTATTTTTTTTGTTGGAAAATTCACGTAATGAAAATTTCATTATGAAATACACATATATTAATGTGAGACTTACATTCAGAATAGATTTTATTCATGGCAGCAAAATGACTAATATCAGCCAAAAGAACGGTAGCCTTTACAACTGCAAAAAAAATACAGACGCATATTTCCATAATTTGAACTTAAATTGTAAATGAAATGGATAAAAAAATAACCACATACATTGTATATGAATATTTCTACCAAAACTATTGTTTTTTACTGTTTATTTTTATTTCATCGTACCATTTTTAAAGCTGGATCCAGCAGCAGCTAGAATGTGGCCCATATTGTCCAAAGCTTGTCTGGTCTGTCCTTCAATTCCCTCTGCAACTTCTTCTTTGAGATTCATTCCAATTTGACCAGAAATGTACAGAGTCTTGTCCACTTGTACAGCTTGGCTAAAATTGAAGAAATATCACTAAATTCACACACACAAATCATATGAAGTATGCGCAGAAAATGACTCTCTTTCAATTTACCACTGTGTAAACACTAAACACTGTGTATATACTATACAAATGATGAAAATTGATTTGAGAAATTAATTAAAAATTACCTGTAAGGAGCCAGCGGTGCCACAACATGGGGAGATTGAATTATCCTGCGGACGATAGACATTTTTCTATTGTGATTTGTCAAAATTGAATATAATTTTACAAAAAAAAAATTCACTCCTTTCCACTTGACTTTCAATCTGCAAATGAAACTAAAACTCGTTTCTCTGACTGCATATGTGAGCACAAAACCAAAACCACACAATCCTTAATTTTTAATTTCCAGAAACAGAACTCGCGATGTCTGCTGTTTTTTCTATTTGGCCATGTAAAGTTCGAGGTTATCGAGGATATCTGCACCGTTCCAGTACAGCCATCAAAAGTTATTAGGTATGTATATATTTAGCTTATTATCGTCAAATCGGGCTTATAAAATGCATGATGTATCAAAATATACATGCATGTCTTAGCATACACAGACGCACACATTGGCTCTGCTCCCCATGTTATAGCATGACCAATTTTAACTATAGTTAACTGTACATGGTTAAAGATAACGGATAACTCTACATATGTATTTTGATTCATATATCAAATATTTGAGACCCAAGTTTATTGGGCATATGTATCTGTCGAGTATATTTGCCTTTAAATCCCTACTACGATTTCATGCATATACGGATACATTGATAATACGTGGACACAAATGCAGCAGTTTTTTTAAGTTTGACAGTCAAAACTCAAGAGGTCGAATAGGGGTATTTTCTAAGATTTTCTCTACACAAGGATTTATAAAGCTTACGAAATACTCAAATAATCTTCACAGTATTGGGATTGGGATGAATCATTAAAATGTTACACAATGAATATATGCTAAGGAATAAAGTTTAAGGAATGACGGAATAATGTGTGTATTTAATTAAAATGTTTTTTACACCTTTATGTATACATTTTCCTTTCCCAAAGAAGTTGTAAAAGTATTTTAAAATATAGATAAATATTTGCTTGTGGAAAATGTGGTAGTTAAATTTAAGCTTCTATTAAAATCTGGAATCGATTGTGAAACGTGAAAACTTGACCATCACAAGGGACTTGACAAGTCTTCCGACTAGGTTGAATACTGCCAATGAGGATATTATTATTTGGAGAGTTTTGAAGATGAACACGACCAATGTACAGAGTCTCATGGAATAAATCTGAATGCCCTCCAATCACAGAATTGACAGGAACTGGCCCGGATCTCCAGTCATAATCCACCCAATTGAATTTCCCAGGCGGTCCCACTAAAATCTATAGTCAACATTTAAACTATATCAATTATATACACAATATTTCAATTATGTCAATCCATCCTGAATTTCTATCAGTAAATTGAATCAAATTAGAATGCATATTTGAATTTTGATTCAAAATCATCATCATACTTCGTAATTGAATTTCGGATATTCTTTCTCTCCCCATGCGATGAAAGTCATTCTTTGTACAAAAGAAAATTGACCTGGAACTAAATTTCTCTCGTGTGTTGCACGAGCCACGTAGATTTTATTCCCATTACAAAATCCTCCATGGACTGCATTTACGGGGAAACTGTCACGAGTGGAAGGGACCCATAACCAGCGTTTTCCTGTAGTTTTACTTTGGCTGTACACACAGAACAAAAAAAGAAATGTGTGGAAAACGGAAATTGTATTACCAGAAACGAGAGAGATTGAATTACCTTTTTTTCATAGAAACTTGATAGTCCAACTTCCAGACTAAATCAAATCTCACACTTCAGTTTCACTCAAATGGAAAAATTATATCGATCATTCCAAACGTTTGTAAAGTACATGTATAACTAAATAACTATAACACGACGTTAGTGAATATTTTAAAATTGACACCTTGAAAGAATGAGTATATTTTAGAATTGTGCGTATAAGTACGGCTAAGAAATTAGAGGGAACTCAAAAGTCAATAACAACAGAACAGAACAGAAACCAAAATGAAGAAACCTCTCAATAGGTATACTTACACTAAAAACTCTCACCCCCAGAGCATGCAGGAAAAAAACGCACGAGGATTCTCGACAGGCTAAAATTGAGCGTATCCATAATACATTTACATTATGCAATGTCAAAAGGGACAAAAACAGAACCAAAAAAGTATCCTTTGGAGCCAAAGTCTTGTATATAGTTTCTGTTGTAGGTATAGAATTTTGCAATGCCCTGACACTAACGGCCAACCAAATGAACGTTTTCAACAAATACAGATATATACTACAGTCCAGAAAGGAAAAGGGGGAAAAGCTATTACTTTACTTACTTAAGTATGTATGTATGTGCAATGTACATGCATATCATATGAATGTAATGCACAACAGACGGTGCAAAACTATATTATTATATGATCTGTCCTTGAAATTGAGTTGACAGACAAAATACAAAATACACACAAATATACACATATATGCAAGGCGAAGCTATGCGTGAGATTCTAGAGGTAAAAAAAATAGGAGAGAAAATATGCACACTTAATTTGCTCGTAAATAGTTAGTATTAGTATCTATTTGAATACTTTTTCCAAACCCCAACGCCCTTATTGACTTGGAAATGCAACTGACAAAAATCAGAACTAGTATATTATATTGGCTTTCCTGAAAGATTTTCCCGTGGAGACCTCTCAGACTTATCGCTAGAGAGAGAGAGGTGAGATGGGAATTCAGATAAATTAATAGATAAAAACTTGTCAAAGTCTCAACAGCACATGGTTTGTGATGAAGTGAAACAATTCTTCAATGTTTGTCACCACACGATTCTCACGTATGATATGCAAGGAATGAAGTTTGTGAGTCATTTGATGTCTAGTCTCTTCACCCTCACGTCTCATAAGATAATTAGTAGATGTGATTACAGTGCAATTGTTTTATTCTGAAACAAGGATGAAAATTTGGCGTAATGCCGTAATGCATAAGTACTAATTGTTCATCCTCCCGGAACTGAACAATTATACTTCCAGGTTCCGTCCACAGAACTGCGCATTCAGAGATTATGTAAAAAAAAATTTAGGATCAATTCAATTTGTGTTGAATGCAATCCGAATATCCGATAACAGTTATTGAGTCCAAAGCTTCGCATGATTTATATGAAAAAGAAAAAGTACTTTGCGTATATTTACAAGTATCATTTTCTGTTCGTTCGGATTAAAAGATTTAAAGTCAACTCATATTTATACAAGAAATGTTTATTATGTATTACGGCGCCCCACAATGGAGCCAGTTTGTCCGTTGTCTCAACTGTTTCTTGTTTTTCAGTTTAAAAATAAAAGGGATTTACGGCATATGAAGTAAAATCAGATTGTGATCGTGACAGGATAGGAAAAATTCTGGAAATTCAATCTGTTGTTTGTTTGGAGAGAGAGCCTGCAAAAAGTTTTCATTCTATATAAATATTCCTTGCGAGAGATGTGGTTGGTTGGGATTTTGGGATGTGAGAAAATGAGAGACAGAAAGACAATTATCAATTATGTCACTCCTCATGATTTGTTGATGACATTAAGATGACAGAGGAGGAAACTGTTGATTACTCTGAGGCTCTTTTCTCTATTCTATTCCATTTCACAATAATAAAGTCCATATGAGGATTCGTACACAAAACAAAACAAAAAACTCTTGCTTGCTATCAAATTATCAAGCGCAGTTACATATCGTTAACTCTTTTACATCGTCATCATATAAATGTGCCAAAGCTCAAAGACTCTTTAGTATATAAAGAGAAGGAAAGTTGGTAATTGGACCCGGATTTTTTCTCTCACAGAGAGATCGTTCTATAACTCTCGGAGAATTCCGTGTATATTTTTTTAAGTAAGTACTATATGTTTTTGTATATGCAAATGACAATGAGAAGTCATATGATTTTCTTAATTCACTTGAGATTTTTTGTACAAACAGACTTCATATATACGGCCTGATATTTTCTCTAATGGCTTTGTCGTCCTGTCAGCAACCTATATGAATAATGAATTGACTATCTGTATTTACTATTTACTTCGTAAGCGTGACATTACTTTCATTTTTATGCACAGTATACAGCTAGAAAATAAAGTTTCCGTGAATCGTCTTGATTTCTCTATATTTGTTTGTGTACAAAATCACGTTTCATCCGCGTTCCTACTCGTCCACAGATCGTCATCAACTTATTCTCATTTTCACTGGATTTTCACATTGGAAATTGGAAGTGTTAGTCGCAAACTTTTTTTTTTAAATTAAATTCAAATTCCAAAATAAACTACAAAGTTCAACCATCTGCAAAATAAAGCACAGTGTAAACATATTTTTTGCTGAATTTGTTTTGTGTTGTTTTGTATTTAAAACTTCTTGAATTGTGGAGTGAACGAGAATAGAGAGAAAGAGAGAGATATATATATAGAGAGAAAACGATTTTTTTTTGTGTGTACAAATGTTTAATTCCCGAACTAATTTCAAAGAAGAAAAACTACAAAATGGGGTATAGAACACTTTATTTGGTAATGACAAGTTGCCTCATGAGTCTCATCTTCAACACTAATGAAGCTTCGTCGAGACCCATCATGAGAGCAAGTTACTACTCTGAGGAATCAACAGAAAATTCTGATTCTGATTCACGACAAGGCTGGCTATCGATACAGAGGAGTCGTGAGAGTCATAATAATGACAATAATAATCCTCCTAATTATGCTCAAGATGATGGGGTTGGTTATGATTATCCCAACGACGACGACTACGACGAAGGAAATATTAATAATGACAATGATAACAATAATAATCATGCAAATATCCGACACGAGAGTTTTCCATCATCACGAGTCCAAAGAAGGCACAGAGATCATTCCAAAGTCAACGACTCAAATTATCTCCGGGATCACCTCAGTCTTCTACGAAAACCAGGTGATTTTGTATTATGAAGTCGTCGTTTTTGTGTTCATTGTGTGTTAAATATAATGTACAATTTTCTATTCTGTTGATTCTGAGAGAAAGGTATAGAAAAATAGTCTCAAATACTTGTTATTTGTATACTAATCAATCGGATTTCCTTGTTTCTATATTGTAAATATATATAGTCAGACCAGTAATGAAATTTGATTTTGGCAAGAGAAAACAGGGGAGAGAAAATCCAATGATGGAAGCATCAACACCTTTTATGTCCATACAGAAAATCCCTGACGATATTCGAAAAAGATTTTTTGAGACAAATACAGATGAACACGGTGCAAAAAATAATAAACTTTTTGTTTTTTTTATTTGGAGTATAGATTTTCTTTCAAATTCAACTAAATATGTATAAATGTGAAAGTGATTTTGATATCTTTTGATCCTTGAATTTAATTCAGATGATCGACAGTACATTCCATTTGAAAATAAACCAATGGCAGCACCACAGATTAACGAACGAGCATCCGGACTGGATGTAAGAAATCAAAATCTGTACAAAAACTACGAGTCCACATCAAGAAAGTCTACTGTCGGTTCACTGTCAAATTTCAATACGAAAAAGTTCCCTCAAAAATTCAATATCAAAGCCTCGAAAAAAATCTCCAGAGGAAACAAAAGTTACTGCTTGAAAAGTAGGGAAATTATACGATATAAATGCGCCTTTTAAATATGAGAGTACACTAGTACACAAATAAAAACACAAAAGTTTTCACAATGTGCTATTGAAATTCTCTCAATAATTTTACTAAATATTCTGAACAAAACAAGTCCACTAAATTCTCAGTACGTATTTTTTTTTCTTGTTGTGGTATTCCCCACAGAAATGATGAAGAGTGTGATGCGACTCACTTGTAAGCAGCACATCAATTTGAAACGAGCCAATTTGATGAAACATGATAAAATGGATCTCACGGGACTGGAAATCAAACGTCATATGAAAAACTGCTTGAATTTATTTAGTATCTCATGAGATTTAAACACACACGAGAATAATCGTCACTGTGATTTTTTAGATTATACAACACGACTTACACACAGGGAAAAACAAAATACTCTTTTCAGCTTTTAATTATAATTAAGTATGTTTTTTTTGTAGTATAGTAACTTAATAGCAAATTAGTTCCGCACTCTATTCCGTGTACTTATAAATACAAAAACTACATTCAAAACGACAATGCTTTCAATTTGAGTTTGATGACAAATTAGTGATTTGAACGGAGTTCATGTTGAAAATATCTTTATTCTCAAGCTTTCGATAGACACTTCTATCTTCTTCAGGAACCTTAACAAGACAATGTTTTCAGTTTCCACCGTTTACACAGTCCAAAACACGCTCATTCCATTTGTAAAAATTAGCCAAACACAGCCACGGACGTATAGTTGGATCCACCGCCGTACCTATACAATATATATAAATGTAAAGTAAAGTTAAGACTCGGAGACGAAAGCTATGCATTTAATTTATTTTGTAGTGCCTTAAACGGTATATTCAACTTTTCTGAATAAATGAGACTATTTAAAAAATAATTACCATGAAGGGAGTTGATCGAGTGGGAATTTCCTTCGGAGCACTGGAAGCCATTTTGCTTTGTTGGTTCCCATAATGTCGATCCTCTCAAACGTTTTACCAAGAATAGGTCTCACGATCGTGACCTGTTGAAATTTCATACATATTTTATAATAAAATAATAACCGTTTTTCTGATTTTGAATGCACATAAGTAATCAATTAATTAATTGTAATCTGTTCTGAATTCAATTACCAATTGTTGGGCTACGAAGTTCGCGTTGATAACGACTGTGTAGGCCATTTCTTTTTCAATACTTTGAAGACGCCTTACCAAGCTCAGTAAAAATCGTAAAGTCGGAACCGATGCCATTTGCGCTATGGTGAATTCTATATATAGGTACATTTAAATGAGAAAGAGAGATTTCATAAATTGTACACACTCAGAATAGTTGAAGTACGTTTATGAAATAGCTGTCGTAGATTTTTCTGCTTTTGTAATGCAAAATGAAATATCGCAAAATTCATGAAAGGAGTAATCCAAAAAAAAAAAAAAACAAGTGGGAATAATCAGGACATTGTTTCACAGCACATTTGACAGTGTACACAATGTGTCCTTTAAATTTGTGGATTGTTTTGTGTAAATTGTATGCAAGTAGGAAGTACATACATATACAAAATTAATGTCATCAGACTAGTTTTTTTCTAACCTTCAAGATCTACAATGATGGCGGTGCCGTCGACTGGATTGTCTGGTGTTCGTTTCAGATTTTGATAACTTACAAATCGATAAAAGCCTTGATCGATATATTTTCGAAAGTCTACTAAATCTTGACCCCCCTTTTCAACAATGCCTTTGAGATCCCACTGAAAAAACCCCACCACAAACGTATTTAGAACATTTGAACACTTAAGAATATATATCACTTTTCATTATTATTATTACTATATTACATTACATTTATTAAATTAATTTTGAGTGTATTATTTAATTGAACTTTACCTTCCCAAATTCTATGATCAGGATCGGACGGCTTTCGTCGTCAAAACCCGAAATATAATACGGGTATTTCTTTCTTATGTTGTACGGTGCACGCCACGTTTCTATCGAGTCCTCAATAATCTTAATCAATTCCAAAAAATACGGATTAATAAAACAGTACCAATGAAAATTGAGAGTGGCTTGTGTATAGTTTAAATGAGAGTTTTTACGTTGTCATCAGTCGTCGGGCTCAGTGTGGTGTTCTCGCTTTCTTGTGCTGTAGCCAAAAATAGAAGAGTACTGAAAATAACGGACGCAAGAATGTACAGAGCCATTGTCAATTGGAGCACTTGCTATATCTACAAATAACTAGTAGTAATTTTCAAATTTTGTTTTTTGCACTAAACTATCACTCATAATCCTTCACTTATGATTAGTTTAGGATTTTGAATATAGTAAATTTATTCACAAAACTGGAGTAGATTGCGAATTCTCACAAAAGAAAGAGAAATAAATTGTGTACATACGAAAGAAAATGAGTTGAGAAAATGGCAATTATTGTTTAAACTATTATGAATATTCTGATAATGATGAGTTTTGCACTCGTTATAAATGATACTCAGTGTGTCAGAGTACAATTTGATTAGTTGTTGTCGCAACAATGAGTATCTTTTGAATAATGTGAGAATCTTTGTGAGAGTATATATATACATATACAGACAGCACGTCATTTAATTTTTTGTTTGTTACAGGCCTTGAATTTACTCTCAAAATTGTGAACTATACTCCTGTCTATACATGATTTGAAGGAAAATATGAATAAATTGTATATGATGTACAAGAAAGTAGTGACGTGTTTACAGGAACCAAAGGAAATATATATCTTATGGTTTGTATAGTCCATGAACACTGCTTCCCCATTAGGTATACCATCTTCTTTCTTCTTTTTTCATGCAACATACACAATACTACAATAATACAATATAAACGCTGTTCCTCCTCTTCTTTGTACACGACAGCCGAATATTTTATTCATTTCCATGTTATTTTGTTTCTTATTATTAGTTCAATCAATATTTCTAAAAATCGAATTTTTAAACTATACTTCAAAGTAAATTCTACGTATGAATGTTTTCAGGAATTCATGGAGAAAATGCATCAAATTAACCATAAACCTTGACTGGTTTAAAGTCCTTCACATTGCCACCATACCTGAAAATTCGTTAGTAACAAAATTTGTAATTTGAAGTCTGGATGGTGTCATAAAAGCAAACTTTACAGTACTTTTACAAATATGTATATGTATATGAAATGATTCAGTTGATGTTGATTTTTTTACCATGGAGGGAGTTGATCCAGTGGAAATTTTTTGCGTAAGAATTGAATCCCTTTTGCCTTGTTCGCCCCGATGATGTCAAATCGCTCGAAAAGGGAGCCGAGGATAGGTCTCGCAATATTGAGCTATTTTTATTTGACATTTGTACTATTAAAACTTGAATTCTTTTGTAACATTCAGTACAAAAATAAAGAAATAAAGGAATAAATTACCAGTTGTTCGGCTATGAAATTTGTATTTATGATAACTGCATAGGCCACTTGAGATTCAATCCGCTGCACACTGGGTAATAATCGAGTAAGGAAATAACGGAGAAACGGAACGGAAGTTATTTGCGACATACTGAAACCTATGCAGAAGGATTTATTTTGAACATTTGATAAATGACTTTTGATGAGCTAGATTATAATATAACTATGTACTATGTGCAAGTCAATTCAATTTACTTACCTTCCATGTCAACAATGAGAGCAGTCCCTTCCACTGAAAAACCTTCAGATCTTTTCAGATTTTGAACCTATATACACATAATGAAAAGTCAACTCAATTATTACCTTGCTGTTTTAATTAAAATAAGGATGGAGTTTGAAAATTAAATTTATTTTTTTACCTCAACCAATCTGTAAAAAGCTTGGTCTATGTACCGGTCAAATGCTTTAAAATCCTCACCACCTTTTTCAATTATCCGTCGCATGTCCCACTGAAATCACACAGAATGCAAACTCGGTGTAAAAAACACTGATAAATCTTGTTATTCTTATTCACTTAAAATTCAGTTATCAAATCTTACTTTGCCAAATTCCACTGTAAAGATCGGCCTATTTTCTACAACCAAAATTCAAATTTTTAAGACTCATCAGTACATAAATATTTATATAAATAAAATGTACTAGGATTTAGTACAATAAACTATACAAAATCCAATTCGGCAGTTTACATTCTTTTATAACAAATTACCTTCGTCGAAACCCGATATGTAATACGGGTAGTTTTTTCGGATTTGATACGGGGCAATAAAAGACTCTGGAGAGTCGTCAATACTCTACAAAACAAACCAAAAGCGTTATTTAATAAAATGATTTAAATAAACTAAACAGAATATTAAATATTCAAACAACACAGTTGAAAATCTCGTAATTAAGTTTACTAATTGCGTTTTACATTTTCATTTTCGAAATTCTGTTTTGCTGTCCCGTTGCTATTGATTTCTTGGGCTGAAACCAAACTCAGGAGACAGCTCAAAATCCCAACGAAAAGCATCGTTTTTGGTGTCATTTTCCGCGGTTGAACGGTTTCCAAAGTTGTCACAAATTAAGATGGTTTCACAAGATATTGGATTTTTGCCGTATGTTTTATCTCACTTATACACACCGAAAGATCAAAAAGCCACAGCTCCAATTGTGTATAGGTGCACTTTCTCTCTCTGCTAACCTCTCAGTTTGTGTCCCTCGCCCTCGGGCAATTGAATAGAAATCGAGCAGTGATAATGGAGATAAAGTCACTTTTGCTTTTGCTATAGACGGAGAACAAACTTAAACTTGTACTTTGAATTAAGTACTATTGCATGTGAGTTAATAAGCAAAGTCCGTGTGCATATAGGAGAAGAAAAATGGCTTGGGAATATTATATAATATTATATAATATATATATGAAGTTCGTATTATGAACATGTAAAAAAATATGGAAGATAATAAGACAAGAGATGAATTTAATGATAGTGACACTGTTTTTCCATTACTTATTTTTCCATCATACACAAAGACATATAATTACAATCTCGGCAAATGCATGTATTTCTTAAACAACTCTTAAAAACGCTCTTGAACTTTTTATGCAAATAAAAAGTAGCATCATCATCAACCGAGCATCAGACAAATGACATGGGTACTTGCATTACTCATTACTCTCTTCATTCCATTAAATTTTATTAAATGTAAAGTGATTTCTCTATTTACTATTTACAAACGTTTTGGCAATTCAAAACTCTCAGACGCATCTGAGCGGCTTATTTTTGTTAGCCTGTCCAATTTTATTTATGTCTCCAATTATTTCACATGTCTCGAGGAAAAGTGAAGGAAAACTCAGCACGCACGTGTACAATTTTTCTTCAGTTTTAATGGTCAAAAAAATAAAAATGACGAAGATTTTGCCTTGACATCGCTATTCGTATATGAATGGAAGGAATTAAAGTTGTACCCATGTACAAAATACGTGGTCTACAGTTAACCTATTCACCTTGCTCAATGATTCTATCCGAATCGAAACCTTTTGAAATCGATTTGTTGATACTGTCCAGAGGAAAACTGGAATATTATTACGCCAATTCATGTGGCAATTAACTAAATATGAACACAATTTTCCACTTAATATTCGGGAAACCTGTGCCACAAATTTACTCTACTACAGATATATTAAATTGATTTCAAAGTCAGAATAAAGTTAATGTTGACTCCTTCATTCATCACATGCATATATAGAAATGCACTAACAAACCCAAAGAAAAACTGGTGTATTATTCGTTATTGCGTGTATTTATTGAAAAATCTAGTTAAAGGATAAGAAAAAAAATGGCGTGACTACAATGATGTCTTTATCTGTGTTGCGTGTAGTCGGTGTAGTGTACATAGAAAATGGCAAATAGAAGGGATAATTAGGCTCACTTATTTCATGCCAGCATAAAAAATAATAACCCTAATGAGTTTTCTTACAGAGAATAGATGTTTTAGAAAAGTATTACTTGCACTGCGTTTACGTACATGTAAGTGTACGTATCATGTAAGTGTACATGTCTTTTTGGTACTCTCAATTTTGTCATTAGACGGCGTAATTTATTTTTATTCCTCTCGTACAAGAGGAAACATACAAACAATACAAACAAAAGATCCGGGTGTCAATTAATTGTAGTCTTAGCTAGTGTGGAATTGAAATCGAAACTGTGAATGGAATGTGACCATCTGGAAATCTTCTAGCCGTGTACACTTTCACAGGCGAAAAGATGAGTGTCCTCCGTAGTACGGAGTCCGTACCTGAAAAAGTTAGATTCTAATGATTATTTGACTGATTTTTGATCTTGTATTTTTTTCCTTTTAATTTTTTAAGAGTTTCTAACCATTCAGGTTAGAAAATTTCCAGGATTATTTTGTTTAAAGATTCTCGGAATGAAACGTGCTTTTTGTTCACACCACGAACTTCTACTCGCTCCATTATACGTCCCATATGATCAATAACTTACTGCTGACAATAAGTTGACGAATCAAGTTGACCATTGTTCCAGCTAAATAATTTTCTATGTAAACACAACACAGTATTTTCGTATACATGCGATTATGTATATATGTACCTGTTTGTTTTTACTATTGAAAAAACGTTTACTGTTGACAATGAATCCGGTTTCAAAACTCCTGGCTGCCAGGACCTGGCAAGTGACTCGAGTTCTTTCTTCTTTTCCTTTTTTCAGGATGTATGGGGCCCGGCTGTAGATATGGAATTTTTCAAATGTACTTGATCACGTTAAATCCATTGAGACTTTACAATTTAAAAAAATTGAATATTTTTAACTGAGCCGAGTTGAAACAGGTTGTACCCAGAATTCCATTAATTTTCCTTTGTGTCTATGAAGAGATTTTTTCAATGGGAGCACTCCCAGGTTTTCCGTTGCAAATAAAATGTGGACTGGAAAAATTCCAGAGTCGAGAATATTTTCAGTTTTTCAATTTTTCTCTGCAATAACTATGAGCTTGTAAATATCTAAGTATTTACACGAGCATAGGAAAGTTTATTTAAAATTTGCATGCTTATTTTTCCATAGGTATTTTGTCCTACTGTGGTTAAGGGAATTTTTCTATAATTTTGAAACATTTGGATTTCATAATAGAAATAATAGACTTGATTTTATTGTAAATCGCCAAACTTGAAAGCTATAGGAATCCTGTAAAAAATATAGTCTATGTTCAATATAGCCGTAATAGCCGTATAGTCTATGTTCATATTCATACTTCAATAAGAAATTAATCAAGTTTGGAGCCATAAGTGTGCATAATAAATGCTAAATGCCAGTAAAGGTGTTTACAATGTTTACAATAATTTTCAACTCTCGTTTATGTCCAAGTTGCATTTGCCAAAACGGAAGTTCTTGACAAAATCAAGTTGATTATTGAAGTTCATGAAACTAGTTTGATTACTTTTTTTGAAATGTGCACGAGCTTCCTTGTTATACTTAATTGACTTGAGATTCTCAAATACACTATCTAGTTAACAACTCAATTCAGAGTGACAACTTGCAAAATTCGATGCAAAATAACAAACTAATATGTTTCTCATTGTTAGGTTTCATATTCAACTATAACTTTTTCTACGGTAGCGCATGAATGAGTATACATTAAATATTAGTATACCTATATATAGGAACAAAAATGAGCAGCAAGGTTTTTTCCCTTTTACATATAACTGTTGCTGTCGGGAACTCATGGTCAAAGTGAATATGTCAAATGAAAGAACAATTAATTCTCTCTTATTTTATTTCCCCTTTAAGGTAAATTCGTATAATTAAGTTTAGTAGATATTTAAGTTTTAAAAAAGTATTCCAAAACAGATGGGTGGCAAAGATGAGCAGTACTCAGGGCAAAAGTGAGGAATATGTACCTACAATTAATGCATGCACCTAACTTATTCATTCTCAATTGTAATACATATCAAATGTATCCCACACAGTAGTTTGAGAAAAACTAATCAGTTTAATAAATAAAAGGGAATTCAAACTATTTACATTCAAACCAAAAATCATGTTTAATTTAAAGGAAATCAAAAGGTACATCGTTCGACTGGCCATTTTAGTTTTTTTTAATCTTCCAAATGTGTTGCGAGTCGCAAAACATGCGACTGATTTTGAATGTAATTACCTCCTCCAGCAGATAAAAAATCAAATTTCTCCTACTTGCTTTTGTAATTCTTCATCCCTGAATAAAAAAGTAGTCAAATATTCAAACGGACTGAATTCAAAAGCGAAATTCACGTAAAATATGATGCTCATTTTTGCCCCCATGTCAGGAAATGCGATCACACCGAATCACAAGACACATTAAAATTAATCGATTGGTTAATATATTTACGAAATAATTTTTTTGCCATCAAAAAACAGTAAAGGAACAACAATGTAGCAATATTCAAATTGGAATTGACAATTGTTTGAATCAGTATAAGGCGCCGTACATAAAACGAGTCTACAAAATAACGGCCTCTGACCCCCCTATGTCTATGCTTGCGTCCGCATCGACAGACTCCCCCTCCCCTCCCCCCTTTATGTCGACATTGGAAAGTTTTTCTAATCAAGATTATAGGAGATATTATTGTAGCTATACATATATGCACATTCTAATTCTGAAAAACGGAAATTTGTATGGTGAAGAATTCCAGATCTGGGGGAAGAAGCCAAATTCATTTTGAATACTTAATTTACTTTTATTATGCTAGTATTTTACAAAATTGTATAGAAATTCATTTATTTATTATGTGTGTGTGTATTATAAGTAAGAAAAAAGAGATATATTTATAAATTTGTTGTTGTTATTGTTATTACTATGATAATGACAGGGCAATTTACTTTCGAAGTTGGGGTTTTCCAAACCTTCGGTTTCGCCGGATCCGGTCATCACGCTGAGCTTGAGTCAGGTTATCAAATTCCATGTGGACGATTTCTCTGATTTGATGGAGGTGGTCCAGAAAGTGAGGATATCGGGGACACCCTCTTCCTCCGTGTTGTGGACTGCCACAAGAAAAAAAAATGCGGGGAGAAGGGGAGAAGTACCGACCAAAGAGAAATTGAATCTCGTGGTAGCTTAGTCGCGACAGAGTATTGAGGGCATCCAGAGCTGGAGATTGTAGATACCATCTGAGGAGCTCACCCGCATTCAGATCTGGCGTTGGAATCGTATACTCTTCTATGACAGGAGAACTCGTTCCATCATCCGCCGCTGCCAACTCAACAGACCTATTAAAAGGAACAATTGGTGAATTTAAAAGCCAGATCTGGTGGGAATAAAGATAATATTACAATTAATATTAAGTAATTAATTAATTAATAGCGATGTTGAATTGTATTTCCAATTTCAACATTGTACCTGAAAACAGCAAGAGACGTGCAGTCGGGACTCCTATATACATTCGACATACAGATTTGACAACGGGCGTGAGGGTCAACGACAAATCCAGTCAAACCAAGCGGGAATCTTTCGATTTCCGGACTGGGTCTCTGTTCAGTTGATCAATACGGGAAGTCAACTCCTGGTTTTGCTGTCGTTCGGTTTGAAGATCCGCGTAGAGGATTTCCTTTTCGTCATCCACCATCTTGATCCTTGATTGGAGAGCGGAAACCTTCAAAGTCTGGGAGTATAATTCCATCCGGATCCCGATTTCTTTGGAAGACATTTCCTCCCTTGTAGGAGCAGAACCGGAAACCGGAACAAATTCTGGACGGGCCAACGGAAACTCCTCCCTTCGATATCGTTGTTGAATTGACGAGTCTGCACGACAGATTGGACAAGTTCTGTATAAGAAAAAAGAATTTTAATTTTTTAAAACGATACAAATTATGCTTATGCAAAGGTAATTCTGCATTTGAAACATATGCAAATAAACATCCAGATCTAGAAAAATATATACATAATTTTGAATGAGTAAATACCTTAATATAGATTGTCCATGAGGGCAGTGCTTGTGACACAAATTGCGACACGGATGACATATTGTCCATTTGTAGTTTTCCGTGCCTTCAACGAAATACTGAAGAGGCAGTTTGCAAATGGGACAAATTATTTCTCGGTGTCCCGGATCCGGTTTGTCTTGAGGCTTCTGAGATGGTGGTGGAGAGGCAGAGGCTGTCGCTACAAAAAGAGGACGAGAATAAATAAACCAAATTGTAAAGTATTAAAAAATGTGGTCGTTTGTTTCCAGATCTGGCATTTAGCATGTTGAAAATATAGGTTTAAAATATGTAATGCTTTTTACAAAAATAAACAGGTAACAAAACACAAATCGACGTTTTTAAACGTATGCTTGTGCCGCTCTTTTGGAAAGCGACAGCACGGGCAATACATACATTTAAATATATATATTTATAAAAATATATCTCAATATTACAATAAAATGTTTTAAATGTGTATTGAACAAAACTCACCCATTGTTAATGGCCAGATCTGGAATTTTCTGTTTGTGGAAGATTTTTTAAGAAAAGTTGTGGAACAAATTTTTTGTTCTTCACTCGTTTGCTTCTCTCGATCAACTGACGCGGGGAGAAAAGCACACAAGGACGGCAAACAAAAATATAATCACAGGAATGTGCGTTTGTCTTTCAAAAAAGCAATTTGTGTGCTCGTATGTAAATTGCATTACATACGTATTTAATATAATACATTCAAAAAATATAAACCGGGAATATAATATATGAGTGACTCCGCCAGAATAGGGACAATTTACGTAAAACACTTTTTTGCATATTTATGGACAACAGAACATG